>JARHVA010011044.1:0-99607 GCA_037957365.1 Torreya grandis
TAAAGCTAGACAAATTTTAGAATCTTGATTTTCAATGCCAAAGAAGGGAGTTAAGAGACTTGTATTGACTTGTTGGGATCACTTGCAGGTAATATAGTTTCAAAACATAAATTTTGATTCCATAGGTTATAAAAAACATTGGAATAATTTTCAATTCTAATATTTTCATTAATCTCTCTCTCCTCCTCCATCTCTCTATTGACAAGTTCTAGAAAGCCATTTTCAACTACATGGTACATGTTATATAGGTAGAGTTGGGGGATAATATTTTAGATAAAGTTTGGGACCCATATGGACTTCTAATTTATGAAATTTTTCATTAGATTTATATCATTAGCTTTATGAACAATTTCTAAGGAGATAGACTATTTTTTGAAGATTAAAGTCCCTACAGGTTGAGTCTTGTGAAAATATAGTGCAAGGTGTGAACTCTTTGAATGCATGAAACTAATTGGAGTGAAATATTATATGTAATAAAATGTATCATACAAATTAATTCACCATGATGGAATGTGTGGATGGTATTTTTGTAAGAAAATCTTATTTTGTGCATAGTTTGCAAGTGATTGTCATTATTTTTGTGTTTCAAGTTTCTCTATATGATCTAATGAAATTAAATTGAATATTCATTTTATTATACCATATTCACAATCCATTCATGTCCCTTTGATCAGATAAACATTTTGTACTAGTTTCAAAATGGTCATCTTCATTCACCTTGTAGACTATGTTTTAATGTGCTTGCATAACAAGATGATTTGAGTGGGTCTAAATATGTGTTTACATAAAGCTTTAGAGTTGTGATATCTTGATGAATGTGATGATCTAGGGAAGGAATGATATTTGGAACCTAATAGATATTTTTTTACTCTTAAACTTTTAAAACATGGTGTTATAAACCTATAGGTCTGTAACTTTAAGAGAAACTCAATGTTGTCAATGTTATGAGTTCAATGCATGGGAATAGAAATATGGTGGTGGTTCAGTTGAATAAAAAAATCATGGATCAATTAGGATTTATAAATCACCTAAATTCAAATAAATTTGATGACAAGCTAACAAACCTAATGCTTCTACACATGACTCTATGTGTGAATAATGATTATAGAGGTTGTGAAATGTCCTAAGGATGTTAATGGACTTGAAGATATTAAGGATGAGAGGTATGTAAATTTATTAGATATCATTTTTTAGTTTAAATAATTCAAACTCAAGATCATATGAGTAGACCTCTTCAATGACTACCTACAACCACCTATTTGAAAAGTGCCTTGGACAATGTTGTTGGTGATGTTTAAAGTTTGAAATAATTAAGGAAAGTATTGTACTAAAATATAAATATCATGAGGTAAGTTTTAAGAGGTTAAATATTTGTAATGAATACCATAAACCCTTAAATGCACTAAGATTGCTCCTAATAAACACCTATAGGCTACAACCAATACAAGCTAGCTCTAGGCTTAAGGAGAAAGATAGATTTATTTAAGAATGTTGGAGTTTGATTCATGGAATGATGAAAGTTATAAGTAAATTTAGAAATAAAAGTAATCATGATGATTTTACCAATGAGTTTGGTCAAAATAGAGTTTTCAAACCCCACACACACACAGTAAGGCTTGTTTGCCTTATGAATTTTTTTTATAAACTAAGGAAGTCATAGGTTTGAAATAAGGAAAGATTAAGAATTGAATATGTTTCATTAATTAAATAAAATATAATTTGGATATTAGACCTAATTGCAAATTCTAAAACCCTACCTACTCAGCTAGTCACACACAGTCCCTACATATATAGGCCTACTTACTTATCATGGTAAAGTGTATAAGTTAGGATGACGAAGAGAGGTTTGAGGAATATTTAAACACTTGAGACAACTCATGGTGATGACATGATCCCACAAAACTTCAAACTCAAGCTTGAAATGAGACAAACTTGATAAACCCTATTAAATCATATACATGCCTAATTACATAGGTAAGCCTGTATGGGAAGTTAGTTGATAGGTGGTAAAGTGGAGTGAATTTGAGACTTTGGAGACCTAAACAAGATGTTTAGAAACATATTAAAACATCTTATGAAATTATATACACCCTGATAGTGGAAAAGAGGTGAAAATAGTCAACTAGGGTATTTTGTGCAAGTTAGCTTGAGAACCCTAAGTATCACGTAGTGGTATATGCAAACAGTTTAAAGAAGAAAGTAATAATAAGATCATGTGAAAAAGTTAGGATGGATTTCATGTACCTCTTTAGGACATTGATAACTTAGAACTAGTTGAAATATGCACCTACATGTCTCAATCCTTCCTAGACCTCATAAAATGCTTACTAGCAACTTGAGAGGCTATCTTCTTTTGCTTAGTACAATACAAAGTAGTTGCACAATACATTTGTCTCCTACTTGAATTTAGATACCATATATTACTTGAAACTTATGGAATTTTATGGTTGATTCATGCCCTAAGCTTTTTGAATCATCCTTAAGACCTTAAGGCACTTTTAGGCTACCTAGGAGAGCTAAAATGACCTGATGAGAGAGAAATATATTTATATGACTATAGATGGATTGGAAAAACTTAAAAATTAATTGAATCATGTTCAAAACTCTATTTATCATCACCCCATGCCATTGGTTTGTACAATACTATATGGAACTATACAAAATAGGCCCTAAAATACTATTTTGAGCTACTTGATAGGTCTAAATAAGGTGTCATAGATTAAAAATTAGTATGGATAATTGGAAAGAATTCATCTAAATAAATCACACTTTTGTTTTAGGTTTAGCACGTGTGGTAAACCTATAGAGTCATTTTTTAGTCTCTAAGTAGGGAAGTCTAATTGAAACCTAGTTAGGAGAGAGAAGGTACAAAAAGACATCTCCACTCACTTTCTAATCCTTAATTAAACATGAAGCTATAAGGACATACTAGGACCTATAATTTGCCTTTAGATTCTTAGTACCATCTATACAAATATCTACACAAGGAGTTTTGTATGATTTAAGGGCTAAAAGGAATGAGGCCTAATTTGAGATTTTAATAGAGAATGAATTCTTGGGGCTAGTTTAAGACTACCAAATGGATTGTTATAGGCCTAGTATGATGAAAATAGGCTATCTATGAAGATAATATGAGTTGAAGAAGAAGAATTCAAGTTTTGACACTTGTATGCAAGATTAGCCTAAGGAGATGAAGAGTCCTTTGGACACCTAGCAAGAGAATGAAGTGATATGTCAAAGAGAACTCAAATAGATTAGCTGAGAGGTTTCAATATCATAGAAAAGTTGTAAGAGAACATGATCTAACCATCAATAAGGCCACTTTTCCTTCAACATGCCAAGGTTAAGGGTAATTTTGGACAACTAGTCAAGGTATCAAGCAAGCATTCTAACTCCTACACCACTTGGAACAAGGGAGAAGCTTTATAGGAGATACTCATGGAATTTTGAACCAATTGAGTTAGTTTCATAACTCCTCTCTTATTTTTAACTCATGATACACTTGTCATCTCTATCTCTCTCAAGCCTTTATATTCCTCTCTCTCATTTATGTTATATATTGAGCCTTAATTGGCTATGTTTTTAATACTCCCTATGGGTATGGAAAATCCATACCTATTTTTAGCCTTTTATCAATGAAGAAAAACATATTTTTACCTTCTCCATGGATTTTTTTAATTTTCATGTTAGACTAGTTGATCTTACTAAGTGCTAGATTCACTTCCTTGGCATGTTGTCCTTGTTGGCATTCATATTTCATTTTTAAAGTCTTTTTGTAAGTCTCTTGAAGTGTGTATGAGTTTAGTGAGTTATCTCTTTACTATTATCATGTCATGACCTCTTTTTTAGTCCTAACTCAAGCTTGCTTCACAAACCTACATGAGAAATACTAATGTAGAGAGTCACATTTAGATTAGTGTCATATGCAAGTTAGGCTCTTGTTTGAAGTTCAATTATAATTTATTGGTAGTGATTAGTTTACATTCGGTGCATGACCTATTTAGGCTAGATTTCTTTCATGTTTTCTCTATCCCTTTTCATCTCAATAAGTTAGTAGAATAGGTGATGAACTTAAATAGATATATCAAGGGAGTTATCCCTTCAATATAGAGGTTTATCCCTATTATATACAACCCATATGTATATGGGTAATCCCATTATTTCACTTAATTGGATTAGGCTTGAACTACTTCTCCAATGGTGTAAAATTGAGTGACACCAACTAATAACCATTATTTTAAGGGATTTGAATAGGAAGTAAGGCAAACTAATTATGTCTTGTTTAAAGTGATTCAAAAACATAAATTGATGAGAGAAGATGAAATTGAATTTACCTTCAAGCATTATATATTTAATGATCTTCAAGAATATGTCTAGCCAATACTTTGGTGAGTTTGTCCTTAGGAAGCCTTTTTTGGTATTAATGTCCACATCTAAATTGAAAAAATCCTTTAGGACTTTCTAATTCTTGAATTTATAATTAAATTATTTGGTTCCCTTGTAGTTCATGTTAGTCACCTTCATGATTTACTCCTTTGAAATTTTCATCTCTATCCCCTTCATTCTCACTTTCTTATTATATCAACCTAGGGTTAAATCTTTGGACACCTATTCATCATAACCAAGGATTCTTTTCATGAACTCAGATAGACCATGCTCAACTAATTTATGCCAAACATTCTTTTTATCCTTTTATTTGACATAGGATATGGGTTCAATTATGTCCCTATCCTTGCCCATCCTAGTTTTATTCCTCATTTTAAAGCTATGTATCTATACCATAGTTATCATAGTATTTTCCTGATTCATTTGGATTATCTATATTGTGTAATTAATTAGGCTACCATAACATGCCTTACACCCACCTTCTCCCTTACCATGCAATAATAGCAAGGGATTTTAAAATTAGTATTGATAAATTTAGGTCTAACATGCCTTACACCCACCTTCTCTCTTGCATCTTCAATTTCATGTTTAATATACTAGGAGGATTATTTATTAAAGGATAGGGCATTGAGAATGTTTAGGGAGACCACTTTTACCATTAATTTTTTTATACCTATTTAATCTACCAATTTAATTCCCCAAAGAGCCACGCTTGCCTCCACCACATGATTGGATTAAGAACCCATTGGCCCTGCATAATAAAATTAATTAATTTTAATTATTTTCATTATTTATTTATTTACTTTATTTCCTTTTTTGACATTTTCCAAAATAAATTGAAATTTTGATTTTTTTGAATATTTTTAATTTATTTTATTTTTATAATGTTTATATGTTTTTACCCCTGTGTGGGAATTATATGGGCTAGTTATTCATCAAAAATGATAATATTGGGGTTACTAGGTGCATAAATATTATATTTAATATCATTTTCTATGTAATCATGTAATCCAAATATGTAATATAAGTCTTGTAGTGTAGTATAAAATTGAGATGCCATGCCATAGGATAAGGCAAACATAGAAATGAATTATATGTTAAGGAATTTTATTTTATTGAGAATACCTATTTTGTCCCAAAATTAAATATGATAAATTAAAATTAAATTTATCAATGATTACCATTACATGTCAATGTAGAATTTAAAGTTAAGCATATATAGTACCAGCTCTACATAGAAAATATGCATGGATAGAAGCATACAATATGTCATGTATCTAAATTTTAAATATATAATTTTTTTATTTGTATGATAATAAAATAAGGATAATTTTTAAAAATAGTTCTGAGGATGAAAATTTACTAATAATAAAATAATCCATAACAATCAATAAATATATATTGCTAAAGTGATGTATGTACAATCAATATAGTGTGTATAATTAATTTAAATAACACACCCCATGAGTAGAATATGATAAATTCAAGGTTAAAGAAACACATAATATGTTAATGAAAATCACAAGAGTGAACAATGCCCCTTAAAAGGAAAAAATGTATGGATATTTGTACCCAATAAAGATCATGTTTTGGTGTGATGCCCCAAAGGAAAATAAATATGACCATGTATAAAACAATTTTTTTGGTTTTTTAATTTTCATATCCATAGTAAAATATAAAATAACACAAGAAATAAAAATGATACATAATAAATAAAATTATAAATTGTCACAAAATAGGAGAATGAGATGAGAATGATTATAATAACATATAAACATCCCTTATTACTCAATGCATGCTAAAAAACTCCTCGATGAGTGTTTCATTGTCTACAAGACTATGTTAATGTAGGATTTTATTTTCCCATATTTTTTTATTATGGTTTTAGTTTTTCCTCCCTTGGATTTTTCCTACCTTTATGGGTCAACTTACTTAGGTGTACTTAATATTTATAGTTTGATCACTTTTATAGGAGTAACTCCCTTGACCTTCCTATTCTGGTATGGGAGTTACTCTTCTATTCTTGGCTTATGGAGGTTACACCTTCACCTCCCTATTTGTACATCTTATATGAATGAGTTATTTATGGAGTGATATATATTTTCCTAAGTGAATTTTAAATTGTTCTCATTTATGGTTTCATTAAATTTCAAAAACATTTATGCATTTACTTGTCTTTTGCTCATTGGACCCATGCATGTGCTTGATTGAGTGATCCTAGTAGATTCCCCAACATGGTATTATAGATCTATACTAGTATTCACTTGTATGGTTTTTATTTATTTTTAATATTATATGAAATATTGATATTATTTACAAAAAAAGGATTGTTCTTTTTTACTTCAATTGTTGTAAATTTTGGTCCTTGGTGGAATTTTTTTTTATTGTATGCAGAAATACATGGGTTTTTTTCTTGGCTCTATTCTCTTTTTAGTGTAGGTTCCTACCTCTCCATGTGACAAAAAAATATTCACATCCCACTATTGAATTTAGGGAAGAGGTATTTTTCCTTGCCTTATCTCATTTTTTGAACTAGTTCATGTGTATCAAGCTCAAAGAACATTTTGCATTGAGGTGAGAATGTGTTTTACAAGCTTGAATATACAACACAAAGTTCAAAGGGTAAATTTATACATAAGAAGAAAGGTTTTCATCCTATTAGATCCATGACTAGTCATGTTTGAATGATCCCTTCATGGTCTTCATGTGTTTCATCATCCATTCATAGTCTAGTTATTCCAAGCCTACTTGCTACAAACAAAAGATGCTCCCAACACATTGGTTTTGTAGTGAAGCTACAATGTAGTTCTTTACATCACTATAACTTATTTTCCATATAGGTATATACAAAGTGAGTATAAAGAGATAACTCAACAACATGGAAGATGATCCATAGTTTTCATCACTATCATCCTACATAGCTCCATTATGCCATTTCATCCTTTCCATGACTCAGCCAATGGTAAAACTAATAGAAAAATTGTGATTACACTAAAAATAAACATGGTTTAACCATGGTTTATAATATTTACAACCACTACATATCCTAAAACTTGGTTTGATCCTAAACCAACATTACTTATCTAGTTTTTATGATGGTATGTGCCTCCTAAACCACCACTTGTTGTTGTCTCCCTTTCACTATGAATGTTCTCTGTCCTAGCTCACCACCACCCAAGATCCACATAAACCTTGACACCATCATTTATTATTTGTTCATGAAATATGAATTAAAATCCACCCACTCCTCATTATTCATGGTTTTATTATTTTAAAATGTCATGTGTTGATATTTTAAAAGATTATGATAAAGCTTAAGTGGTAGTGGATTTAGATGGTGATTTATAAATGATGGAGGACACATCATGTTGTGTGGTTTATTATTTTTTAATTGGTGGTTTATTAGTGATAGATTATGAGTGGGGAACATTAATGGTGGAAAATGTGTTTTTTATTATTTTTGGTTTAAAATAATCTACTTATTTTTTTATAAAAAACAATGTTCTAGAGATATTATTTTTAGGAATATTTTGTAAGTGTATTTCTTGGTCACATCACCCTTATTTATTTTCTTATTAAATATGAAGGGTAGGGCCCAATTTGGTATGTGTACAAATACTCTCACAAGATAACCTTATTTTCTCCTTCTCTCATTTATTTTTATTCAACTCTTTTGATTGTACTCCTCATTTGGATGCATTTTTAGTGGTAACCAACATCCATTTTGGGGGGAATTCTTTAGATAAAATTGGTTATTTTTGGGCAATTACAAGGGCCACATAATATATAAATTACATTTTGAATCGATGGTGCTTCCCGTAGACCTTTTAAGAGGAAATTCCCCTTGACCCCATTAGGGAATGCTTCCCCCAAACCCCCACATCATGGCCCCTTATTTAGTACTTCCTTTGTACTCTTCTTGGATGCATTATCAATGGAGTCTAACATCCTCCTATTTCACTTTTTTGAATTTTCACATGTACTCATTTGGTGATCACTACACTAATTACTCATATTTGGATACATTTTGAGCTACACCTAACATCCATTTTCTTAGATGTACATTAGCACTTATGCACTATTTACTTTTACCTATCTAGATGCATTATCAGCTGATCTAACATCCTCACATTGAGCATGCATTATACTTATAAACTTTTGGGGGTCATTGATGATTATCTTATAGAGGTTATTTTTTTCCCTAACTTATGCACACACTCATTTTTTTTGACTTGTATGCCACTTTGGTGTCATTTGTACTGATTTCTCTTGCATTCTTGGATGCATTATCAACAAAGCCTATCATCCATTCATTGAGCATGTATTTTCACTTGTGTAGTTTTTTTTATCATTTTACTTATTTGATGTCTTATATTAATCATTTCAATTCCACTTAAGAGATACCAACTGATGAGGAGAATTGATTCTACACTAGTGGTTCTTATTATAAATACAAACTATGCTTCTTGGCATGCATATATGGAATAATTTATCACCAGTAAGAATCATAATCAATTATTATATGGATATATCCCTATTCCCACTTATCTCATTCATTAAAATAAGTGGGATAACACTTGTGACAAGGTTCTTGGTAATTTATTATTACATGTTTACATGGATCTTCATTTCCATATGGAACATATGACATGCTCTTGAATTATT
This sequence comes from Torreya grandis, assembly GCA_037957365.1. NCBI lineage: Eukaryota > Viridiplantae > Streptophyta > Pinopsida > Cupressales > Taxaceae > Torreya > Torreya grandis. Next base: position 9,052 of record JARHVA010011044.1, read on the forward strand.
TAGAGCATCCTATAATATTTTTTTTAGAGATCCTAATAATATTTATATCACTCCTCATCCTCTTCCTACCATCTCTTCAGAGACTATTGTACTCCCTCCTCTTATTTCTTATGGTGACACATTCAAGGTTGACTGTGCTCTTCCTTCTATTGAGCCACCACTATAGTATGAGTTTTTACCCAAATTTAATTGTACCATTATATATTTTACTTCCATACCTATTTAGGATGTTTATATTTTAGATATTTCATAATATTATAATTTAGAGGAGTCTATTTTTTCTAATGTGAGTACACCTTATGAGAGTATTGATGACTCATCTCTTCCTATGGATATTTAGTTTTTGGATTTATGTGATTTATATAAAGACTTATATTAAATTTAAAGGGCTATTGAGTTATGCTCTTCACTTTCCATGGACATTATTTTCATGAATGTTCAATGCCATTCTTCATTGGACTCATCTATACTTGATGGAACTTATGATCTTGAGCACATTTATGAGATCGATGACTCATTTTTTGGAATAAACAACTATAGTAGTGATGTGTACACACCTATACCATATAATTATCACCCTTTAGATATTAATGAGTTATTTTATAATCTAACTACATTTGGTCTACTTAAAATATTACATGGTGTAGGTATAATGATTCAAGACTTATTGGACATCGATCAATCTACTACATAGTTATAGGGAATTTTATAGTCCTTATTAGCTTCTACTTTCATTGCACCCTCATTACATAGATAATTTTTCCCTCTTACTATAAATGAAAAGCATAGTTCCTTAAATAGGTACTAAAACTTAGTTAGATAGCCATCAGGCACTTAGAAGACTCATTCATTATTCTAGGGTGATCCAATCTTCACTACACCTACTTATAATAGGTTTGCTTTAGTAGTATTATATTTAGTTCTTGTGCATGACCTTTCTAGACCTATGCCACACTTTTATTTTGAAACCTAGTCAAAGTTATTTGTAGTTTTTCCTTCATATTCCTTTATTGAATGGGTATAATTTCAATACACACCTTGTGTTCTTCCTTTGGCAAAAGGAAATAACATTATTTGATGTGGATGGGAATCCTTTAGTATTTAGATATAAGATCTCATTGTCAACATTGATCATATTATGGGATATAATTAGAGTGTGGATGAATTCAATATCATATTTATGGGGCTTATTATCCCTCACTTCTCTCTATGTGCTATGTTTCTCTCACTTGTGGATGCATTTTTGGCTATGCTCGACATCTTTAGAGCATGCATTATTTATTTTATTTTCTCTCTTGTTTTGGGGGGAAGTTTTTTTCCTATAGGTTTAATCCCTTTTTCCACCTCATGAGAGTTTCTTTATACATGGGTACCTCCTCAAGGCTTGTTGTTGGGACCCATTTCCTATGCCCACTTAAGTTATGCTTAAAGGGGGTGTTAGTGTAAGATTTTATTTTCATATATTTATTTATTATGGGTTTATTTTTTCATCCCTTGGAGTTTTCCTACTATTATGGGTTAGCTTATTTAGGTGTAATTAAGAGTTATAGTTTAACTATTATTATAAGAGTAACTCCTTTGACCATCTAATCTAGGTATTTGAGTTACTCTTCTATTCTCAGCTTATGGAGGTTACACATTCACCTCCCTATTTGTACATATTGTATGAGTGATTTATTCATGGAGTGTTATATATTTCCTTAAGTGATTAAATTTAAATTATTCTCATTTATGTTTTTATTCACTTTCAACAAACATTTATGCATTTTCTTATTTTTTTCTCATTGGACTCATGCATGTGCTTGATCTAGAGATACTAGTGGACTCCTCAATATACTATTGTAATTTATAACAATGGGATCAAGAGTGAAATGCTTAAAATAAATTAAATACAATAAAAAAACATGAAAGGAATGGATATAATAATGTTATTCTAAAGATAAGTAAAATGCAATGTGAAATCTATAAAGTATAATAATGAAATCAAACCAAGGAATATGACTAAATAAAATTCATAGAAATTAAAATAATGATGTATAGAAATTAATATTACAATGTAATACATTGTAAAAAATAGCATGACATTCATACATTTTTTTAATGATTATTTATATGGGGTATACATATCTAAAGTGTGTATAAAATGTGATTTCTTATAAAATTAAACAATGTTTTCCCTCTATCGGGGTTAAAGCCAAGGTATCCAAATAAAATAAATACACTAATTGAGTAACCACACAAACCAAGTTAAAACCATATTATAGATTAAATCAAAATGAAATAAATAATATGAGAATATTTCACAAATAATCATAGAGAAAAAAAAATCTTCCATTGAATAAAGCTCACAAATGTGAGAAGTAAATATAAAAGAGTGTTAAGTAACTCATCCAATAATGGTGGTAAACATACCCATAGAATAGAATAGTAAATCATACATCAAAGGTGGTCAATAGAGCTAAAAATATCAGATTAACTCACATACATAGAATATCTAGTTAAGGGATTTAATTCCTAGTCATTCAGTCAACTTGTACACCTAAGAAATGTTCTCCATAAAAGTAGTAAAACTCCAAGCGAGAAATTCACATAATAAATAAATACTTGAAAATAATAAACCCTTACACTAACATTGAATATAATCATAACTTAGGTGGGCATTATAAAAAATTGTCCTAGCAACTAGGCTTATTAAAGTACCCACGTACAAATCAATCTCCCATAAAGTAGAAAAGGATAAAACCTATAGGAAAAACTCCCCACCCATAGAGAGAGAAAGAGTGAGAGAATACCCCCTATATTATGATGTTTCAATATCCCAAACCTAAATATTGGATCACAAGTGAATATACTTGCTCTTTATGAAAGTTTTGGTGAAGATGCCTAATGTCTACTCTATCATCTAGAAATATCTTATATCAATGATGTCCCTATGAATGAGTTATATGATGAAGTGTATGTGAATTTATATATGTTTGGTATATTAATGTTGGAATATATTGTTAAAAATATAAATATTACTTTGGTTGTCATAATAGATGATTATAGGTCATATGAATGAGATATCAAACTCTTTGAGAATCATCTGAATCCAAGTGGCCTTAATGGCATCATTGATAGCCCTATTTTACTTGTCTTTAGTAGATGATAAAGTAATAACATTTTACTTATTTATTGGCCAACTAATTAGACCTAAACCAATGTAAAAAATTCTAACACAAAGTGTACTTATGATTCTAAATATTACTAGCTCTATATGAGTCAGTATAGCCAATCAAGTCAATATCAATGCTAATTTTTTAGTGAATCCAAAATCTATGTGTGCATTGAATGTATTGAAATATCCTATTAGTTTATTTACATTATATTTATTGGGGTTCTTGTATGAATCTTGAGACTAGAACAACTGTATATGATATGTTAGGTTTGGTATGTGTCAAGTAGATAAGGTTTCCCATAAGTTGTTGATACAAGGTAGCATCGACCAAAGGTGAAGTATAATCTACCTCAATATTAACTCCAGATAGAAATGGAGTTAGATTTGGCTTAAAATCATCCATGTGAAACTTATAAAGTAGATTGAGAATATACTTAGGTTATGCAAGAGTGATCCCTGAGTTAGACTAAAAAATATGAATCCCAAGGAAGTAATGTAACAAGCCTAAGTCTATCATTGAAAATTTATCCTAAAGATATAATAGATGAATAAAATATACCAATGATCGCAATATTTTCAACATAAATATACATAATCAATAGAGAATCATCATGCCATAAGAGATAGACATTTATATCTGAATGGCATCTAGTGAATCTTATTGTGAGAAGGAAGGAATCCATCTTGGCATAACAAACCCAAGGGATTGTTTGAGGATATATATGGATTTATGGAGTATTCATTAAATTGAATAATCCTCAACAAAATATCAAAATATGATCCATATAAATCTACTTCTCAAGATCACCATGAAGAAAGGTGTAGACACCCAAATTTGGCCACACTAGGCTTTCAACTGGATTTCATATTAATTCCTAAAAATTGTTAAACATCCCAAATTTAACCATGAATCATTAATAAATGTTCATAATCATGTTAAGTCATCCCTATTTGGGTTACTATCCTATATGAACCAATAACCTCTCATGGATTCATCCCTAATCACCTTGTGGCATAACAACTACCAGTTTGGCCTATGGACCCATTAAGCAAGGCACTTTATCAAATATTAAAAGATAAAAAATGATAATAAAAATTAATTATCTAATTAAAGAAGATTAAATTCCTAGTTGAATTATCCATTTATAATTATTGAATATCTAAAGATTGAAATTCCAAAAATCAAATTATCAAGCCTTTCATTATTTCTTTTATAAGTTGTCAAGTTATTCCAAAATATCCTAAAATATATAATTTGAGAGCCATGCCTAGTAATTGAAAATCATAATTACAATGGCAACTATTAACTCAACTAGAGTTATTATCAACTCACCTAGGGTTAGTTTTAACCCATTCCATGTTTAAACTCAACCCTAACTCACCTTGGGTGAAAGTTAATTCTTGAGGCTATAAATACAATACCATACCTCTTCATTTCTAATCTTGGATATTATAGAGTTATTATGAAGGATTTACTCCATAAGCCTTATGAAATTAGTGTTACCATGCCCAAATATTAAGCCAAGCAAACACAATACAAGGTACCAAGGAAAGGAGAAGCCAAACAAACTTCATTGTCAAAAACTTATTGATGCACAAGCTGAGAAAGCCATTAAAAAAGCCATTTGGAGCTCAAAGGAAGGTAAAAGAATGTGTTATTTTATGTTTTAATTATGATTTCATATGTAGTTTTGTTTCCTAAGCTCTCCCTATGTCTAGGCTAGAGGTGTTAGGATTTCAGTGTGTTTAATTGAATTTCATTTCTTGGAATAACATAATACTAACATCCCTTATATGTATTCCTTGTCCACATGTGTCATGCTAGATTCAAAAAAAACATCCCATATAACCAAATATATTAATATTTTAATTTTAGTTTTTATAATGGATGCATAAATATCTTCAAGTTTCAAGTTTTTAGTTCATTTTTTTCATCTTTCTATTTTAATCAAGACATAAATTACAAGGATCGATGTTAATTTTTAGTTTTAGGTTATAGAGATTGATGATAATTTTCTAGATCAACATTGACGTAAAGAATCAACCAAAATCCATGTGTGAAAAGTATAGCATGGTAGAGAATGTAGCTAATAGTGGTTTTTTTTTGGGTCTTCATTCTATGTTTGAGGACCTACATATTTTTCCCTTTTATTGTAGGATCTAGTGAGATGTTTTTGTTTTAATCTCATTTTAATAACCATTTTTTCATCAAAACATAATTTTTTATCTATGTTTTATAGGGAAACATTGACAATCTACTTAAGGAATGTTGATCTCTACAGGGATCGATGACGATCGATCTCTAAGATAGAAAATAGAAAAACATGAGAGATAAATTATAAATATTGTTTTCTCACTTTTGGGATTCTAAGCAGTAAAACCATATAATAATTTGTAGGTATTTAGGTGAAATAATCAAAGTTTAAACATCATTAAATCTTACACACATTCTATTTGGTGCTTAAAACATACTTAGTTGTTTTCATATCTTCATTATTTATTTATTTTTTGTAAATTACATCAACAATAAATTCCAACAGGAAAAAAATTCACAGCATACTTAATTTGATGTTATAAAACTAAACTCATACATTAGTTACATACTCCTTAGAATTTTCATTTTTATGTTTATTTATTAAAAGTGTTTGTTTAGCAATACGACTGATGCATGTATTCTCTCCCCCATCCCCTTTAGGGAACTTGGGTAACCAAAAATGCTCATTATTTGCCTTTGTCACTTTGGTCCAAAAGCATGGAAAGAAAATTGTTAAGGCCATCCCAAAAATATATATGATTTAGGTGACCTAAAACCAACCCTAAAGTCCTTCCACTTGTATTTATTTTTATGCATTTTATCGAGTGGGAGTTCATCACCTCTTAATGAGTTATCTAAGAAAGCATTGACCTGGGAATTCATATCCCAACATCATTTCAACCCAAATCCATTATGGGGTATATAAATATAGGGTGACCTATTGGGACACATTTTTTGAACAGTTAAAACAAGCTCCATTAGTAATACTCAGCCTTGGAATGTAGGGGCAACTCAAAAATCACACTACATTGAGAAAGTGATAGATGTAGTGGTTGTGAAAATGACTAAACCATTTCATAATAAGCTAGTTAACATGGATCCGAATGATGTGATTACATCTCTAGTGTTAGCCACACTTGGGACCATCTATAAATGAATGAAAATTAATAGTTTTAGAACAACCCCACTTGATGCAGACATACTATTGATGTAGAGAGAGTAGCTTGAAGTTTTATGTCACTTTAAAAACTCTTGAGAGAAGATGGGGCATAAAAACCCTACTTTTAATGCAATTTTACTTTTTATATTAATAATTTAAAATCCTCTCAAGAGCAAGTATATAGATAGAATTCTATAATTCAATACAACATTGTCAATTTTAGGATTTATTGCGTTACACTTAGGTTTTTGTGTCATTTTATCCTTTTATTTCATGTTCTTAAGTCTAAACTATTCATTTACCATACCACATAAAAAATGAGTTTTGTTTATACATCATTCCTTTATTTGAAGAGGTGTTACATTGGCCATTTGATATCACACATTTGCCTTAAAATTTTGTTAAAACCTTTGTGTGTGTCAACTAATTGAAAAGGGTGTCATTATGCTACCCAATTAACTTAAACTCTTATTCCTTTGAGTCTTGAAAATAATCATTTTCCATATATTTAGAGTACAATAATGTCATAACACTACTTGAATTATTTCAAATACTTGTTTCCTTATGCCAAAAATTTTAAATTTTCAAATCTGTGTGTGCCTTTTGGATCTATACCTAGTACCATCATGCCGTTCATTCTTTTATAGATTTTTGTCTATTTTAAATAAGCCTATTTTTCTAATTTTAGTTCATAATTAACCTTGACACGTTCAAATACAAACATTAATTGGTTTATATCTAGGTCTTGTGTAATTTTGGCTTAGAGCATTTTCCTTTCACTTTTGGCTTATGTAACTTAGGTTAAATCTTTATTCAATATGAAAACTTTTTGTGTGCCTATATTTGAGGAATTAGTCTTTACTCCATGTGCCTATTGTTTCATGTCTTTTAATAAATGACCAAGTTCATTTTTAAATTTGAATGCCTATTTTATGCCAAAGTGTTTAAATTTTTTTGGATTAACTCTCTTGTATTTTAGACCTCATTTTATTTAAATTCTATATTTTTTTACTTTTCCAAAAGACCTAGCCATACCTATTTTGAGCCTAGATTTTGTGCCTTATTTTCTAAAAGACCTAGTAACTCTTGTTTAGTTAGACGTAGTTTAGACTTGTTTAAAATAATTTATACCTAAGTTTGGCATTTTAGTTTTATTTCATCCATTTAACCTTTTTATGTAAGAAATTTGACATTAGACATTTGATGTTATACTATTTTAAACCAAGTTTATCACATGCCCTTTTAGAGATACAACTCCACTTTTAGACCAAGTTTGGACCATTTGTCATTTGGACATTATTTTTAAGAGTTTGTATAACTCTAGGAATTTTTCAAAAAACATTCATTATTGAGTTAGATATGTCTCATTACAATCTATCAGACCTATGTATAATCTAGGTTATGATAACATGATCACACAAGATGACTTTGTTTGAGACCCCTATGGTGATGATGTAGTTTGTGAGATAGATCCTTATACTCCTTAAAAAACTCAATTGGGGGAACAAATCCAATATTCATTAGCCCACTATTTGGTTAACATGCCTCTTATACTCAAAGTAGAACCAAGATAAAATCATACAATACCTAGCTAGTGTGCCATCAATTGTATAACAAGTTCAATAACAACCATATTACATTAAGATTCCATTAACATGTGACCTTTATTTTTTTTATTGTCACTTTATTGAAAACAAGGATAAATTATTAGCCATAGTCATAAAGTTAGGGGATATGTTTCCAGTAGACTTCCCCTATGAATATTTGCCTAGTCTAGTTAGAGTGCCTTACAACATGCATTATAACCAAAACATCAAACAAGACTCTTATATAAATATTTAGGTGCTTGTCACAATGTCATATCATGACCCACATATTCTTATAATAGGAAAGGGCCTCTTGGAAGACCACTTTTTGAAAATGCAACAAACATACCAAACCTATGTGAAATTCAAGCATAATTTTAATAACATAGCCATATCAAATGCTCCTCTCATAGAGATAGCTCCATCAACAAGGGTATTGATCAAATTGACAGGTCAAGAAAATCAAGGTATAGACCCATTTACGTAAAGCACTTAATTTGGAGACACAGTCAATGCCTCATATATTGATGAAGCGTGTACTACGTCTATGTAGAATAATGTACCAAACATAGTGGATAACATGTGAATGTCATCCAATTTAGGCTAATGTGGTTTAACTACACTAATAACTAGTCCACAGAAAGTGTCATTAGTTAATACCATGAATGGTTCACAATATTAGTGGGAAATAATTCATATTACCCAACCATAAAAATCTACCTCTAATCCTCAACCAGCTAGTTCTTCAAGCATCCAGCCAAAAATATTAAGTAATCAAGCAACAACTAGTGCCCTGACTCAAAAAAAATTGGTGAATGTTATTCCACCTTAATAGGTGATGAATAAAATTCCAAAAAAATAGGTATAATAAAATATACCAATATAATCAAAGCAAAACATTCTACCACCTCAATAGGGAGAAACAAGTGTTTCACCTCATCAGGTAGTGACAAGTATACCTCAACAACCATAGACCAACATGTCATTATAATCACAATCATTGTCTAATCAACAACACATGTCCATTGGTTAAAGACAAATGCCAAACATTATACAAGTGTCTACTTCACAATAAGTGTTCCCTAAATAAATAGGTACCATTGTCCCACAAGTACCAATTAGGAAATAATTACCTTTCATTCTTAATGTGATAAAAATACAATGATAGGGCTTTGGTTCATAATAATTTCCCCTTATTCAGTTAGGTTTGATTAGTCAGTAGAAATTTCATACTCAACCTCAGCAGGCACAATACTTTACCCTAAGCCACATACTTCCATCACAACCATAATTACCTCAAAACTAGGCCTATATACCTAACCTAAACAATATTATCACACCACTATTGTATCCAACCCTACCTTTCCACAACAAAATTGGGACCCACCTTTTCTTTCAAAATATGATCTTTAGTATATTTATGCAAAGTTTGGGAAATCTAGGGCATTTCACTTATCTAGAGAGATGATATTAGTATTGTGTTTATTGTGTTTATGAGACTAACTTGTGTATTGTAAATAAATTCTTTGAGTTAATTATTTCAACCTTCATGAAAAATTATCTTTAAGATGTTATGTTTTAGGAAATTTTTGATCTTATTCTCTTTCAATATTATTCTTTTAGAAAGCCTTATTTTGTCAGAGAGATTGTTGGGACTTTTTATCTAAAACAACTCTCCTGAGAGAATTTGGCCTATGTACTTTCAACTTTAAGGAATTATAGACCATATACACTTCCCCCAAAATAAATTCCCTAAGGGATTGTAACTTTTTAACTTACCCTTTAGCATTTTGGAATTTCCATTCAAATCTTTTTAAATTCCCTTTTTTGCTTTGCCAACTTACCATTTGGCCTTTGAAAAGTAGACTCTTTGAGAAAAATTTTACCCCAAAGTAGAACCTTTGATTTTTTTCCACCTACCCTTCATAACCCTTCAAAAAGTTCCTTTAGGCCATTCTGAATTGACCATTTAACCCCTTTTTGACCACTACTTTTAGGGCACATACCGTTTGGGTTTTGTGTTGCATACCCTTCAAAACATTTTTCAAACCCTTTACCCTTCAGGACCTTTGAAGTGACCCTTAGCCATATGAAACTGCCCTTTAGAGATCAAAGGTACCCTTTAGACCTCCAAAACTACCCTTTGGGACCTTTGAAGTGACCCATAGACGTATGAGAGTACCCTTCAATAATTTTAGAAATGCCCTTCAACATTTATAAATAAGACCCTTTGGGACTTCTATCATGGATAGAATACCCTAAAAAGTAGACCGTTCAGACCAAAATTACCCTTCAAGGAGTTTAAAAATACCCTTTAGCCATAAATTATCCCTTTGGAATAATTATTTTATGACTTCTACCTAATGAAAAGACTCCTTCATAATAATTTCTATGGATAATTTCATATGAAATAATACCTCAAGGGAATTTTCTATGAGCATTAACCTAAAAACACTTTTTTGACATTATAATCCTAAGTGATTTATTATAAACACCATTAAAATTATGCCATACTTATCCAAGTAAAGATATAATATTTCCTATTTGATAAACACTAAGGACCCCTTGCCAACCTGAGCTAGAAAATTTGAAAAGTGAATGTTACATATTTATATCACATGAACTCATATTTAATGCAAGATCCTATATAGATGATACACAACCATTGAAGCCATCATTTGCATTCAAGTTAACTTGAAATTTATGCATCCTCATTTATAATAGAGACTAAGAACCCTAGTTCATTTCTTAAAGACTTATATGAGTCTAACAGTGACTAAGCTAAGAGCCAAAGTGATTACATAATATGTAGCATATCGAAGGAAATTGAAGTAGTCTAGAACATGTAGATATGGATTCCTCATCTAGGATGTTCTGAAGAACAAATCCCCCATCTAAATTCTCAATCAAGGATTCTATAGAGTTTAGAGACACTATCTTTGATGTGGAGATATTTTAAGATAAGTATCATAACTACTCACAACTCTGGGATGTTATTGATTCAGTCAACATGTTTTCATTAGATGATGAAATGATACTAGCTAAAAGGTTATTTATTTAGGAACTTCTAGCCTACAAACACTAAATATTTCATTTTATTATGGCCAAACTAGAAGCTATGTTGTGTTTATACCTTCTCAAGTATTTGTTCTTTTTTGGTAAAATATCATGGGACATTTATTTACTGCATTATCATGGTGATACAGTGGTTAGGTGTATCTCTAAAATCAATTTTCAAAGGTATCTATCTCTCAACATACTAGATGTATACTATGATAAACATACTTGGGTGAAACTCAAAGCAAAAACCTCAATCCCAAAGGTACTCTCCGCATGGCTACTCTTAGACTAGTCTATCACCTAGCAAGCTATGAATCCAAAGGGAGAGATTCCAATTGATAAATTTAGGATGGTGATTTGAATAGGTATGGATCTACTTAATATATTATATGATATGCCTAGTATCCATTTTTTAAATTTAGATTGGCTACCATTGATACATATGATGCTATCGTATGATGTTGTGTATGCCATGCGGGAAGTGATTAGTTTGAAATTGAGAGAGTAGATCTTGCATAAGGATAAACATCCGACCCCTATGGGATATTTTTTATATGATGTCATATTTGGTACATGTAGTCATTGGAATGTGTTATAATTAATTGAGCAACCTATGGGCTCCAACCATAGATTACATAAAAAATAAATTCTATGACCACTACCAATTCATGCTTATATATGCTTACCAGAAGCATATGGTTAGAATATGTGAAGATGTTTACCCATAAGTATGGAAAGCCATTCATGGCTCACCTATTCCTCAACTTGGAGAAAATATTCTTAATAATTTGAGATGAAAAGGATACTATTTCCTATACCCAAATTTTATTTTTATCCTGATCTAGGGAAATAAGGTTGAACCCTTATGTCTCTTAAAGTATGTACCAAATAAGTTGGCTGAATAAGAGATTGCTTTCCAATTATGGAATATCATTAAGGAGGATTTTCCCAAGAAAATAAATGTCTTATATTTTTGAAGCTTAATTTCAATTGGTAAAATGGTATATCAAATAAGGAAACATCTTGGAGATGTTAGAGGAAAGTGAAATCATTATGGCTTCCTCATAATGGCATGTAGAGATTGGGATCCCTATGGGTGAATCTAGTAACATATCTATGGGTTTAAAATTCCTTACTACCACCAACCTTATTGTTATGATTTTATTTTTATGAATGTTAAATTAGATGAAGTTTTAGAATGAGCATAGATTACTGGACTCCAAGAGGATCATTTGAGAATGATCCAAATAGAACCTAGTATCTCCACTAGGGAGTTGGATAGCCAAAGAAATCTCTTTAAAGGATGGTAGAATTTATAATTTTGGAGAGGAAAATATGGAGAACAAAAAGCTTCCTCATCCCAAGGACTTCCATTAAAATTAAAACTAAAATCGGTAAAGAGAGAGCCCAAGCTCTCTAAGCCTATTACGCAAAGAGGAAGAAAAAGAGGAGATCATATCATCATGGACTCTAATGAGGAGAAATATAAGATGTAATAAAATCCTACTACCAACACTGGTAAAGTTCCTATGGCTACCCCCCATGTATCTATTATTTCATCTATTAGGGTAGCTACTTCACAATCAACATCATCCACCTCCCAAGGCTCTCACATTTAATAAAAGAACCCTTTGGTATATTCTAGGATGCCCAAGACTCCCATAGATATCCCTATAGTGTATAAATATAAGGGATTTCTTATTCTACCTCCAAGCTCACAACCATCAAGAGAAGATGAAGTCATCAAAGACAGCAGATAATTCAAAGGAAGAGGTTAACTTGGAGACAGCCAAGACTATGAGTCTTCAAGTTGACCCCATTGAGCTTAATCTCCAATGTACATAGACCTTTTCTATTTTTCCTTTGATTTCAATTTCCATTATTGATTAGATACCCCTATCTTTTGTGGAATCTCCTATTCCCTCTACTACATTCACCCCCTTTTTCCCTTCCACCTCTACATCTATTCTTTCCATTTCAATAACCACCATTGATCCCTATGTTATCACTACCACACCATTTCCCATGGCTATTCCCTTTGTACCTATTCGTACTTATAGTATGAGAGTTCCTAAAAAATAAGATAACTAGGAAAGTGTAGATTGCTCTAACCACCCACCAACTTCATGTTCAGTCTACACATATTTCCCTTCCACTTATACAAAATAAATCATAGTAACCATCACAAATAAAGTAAGGAGGGCCAAGCCTCACATAATTATAGTCTACCCATTCCCTCAAATTTGAGGAGTGGACTAGTCAAAAATAATATGGCCTACCTTACTTGATGTCTTGATAAAGGCTAGTAAGAAACAAAAGAAAGATGAAGAGGATGTTGAGAAAAAATTTATTGTTATAACCACTTATACACCCCTAAACATTTTACCTTGGGCCATGGATTTGAGGAGTCAAATGATAATATATAAGCTCACTAAGATCCCCTCTATTTATAATTTGTTTGATCACCCAATTGGTTCAATACAAAGAGTAAAAAAGAGAACTTTTGAAGATGACCAAGGTACAAGCATCATCCTTAAAGAATGGTAGTTGGTGTTCTCCCTCACTAAGAGGTAGAATAAGAAGCTAGGGCAATCTATGTATGAAGAGAATATTTTAGACCTAGTTCAAGCACACAAAGATATTATTTATGCCATCTATGAAGGCATGGAGTTATCTCAGTAGGAGCTAGAAGAGGAGGTGCAAGAATTGTGATAATAGATTAAATAGCTCAGAGAACAATCTAGCATAGTGCATATTCCTTCAAGTATCGAAGCTAAGGTCTAGGATGCCACATTTAAATGCTACAATTCTTTAGAGTCCATGGAATTTATGAATTTTTAGATGGCACCTCATGTAAACCAATAAAAGTAACTATGTGGCTCTTTAGTTTAGGATAGTACCAAACTTAAAATTCTAGTTGTCTACATAGGCAACTCATTATATATCCATCTTGACTTAATGACCACATTCAAGGCATCCAATGCCTTAAATATAGTTTTCATCAAGCATGAAGAGGTAAAATAGTGGTTAGAATCAATTGCCACTTTAATTCTAGAGTAACAACAACATGAGGCTTAGCTCTTCCAAATTTTGAATGAGCTAAAATTGTCTAAAGCAAGGGATTTTATATGCAAATTCATTAGTAGAATCAATTTTGATAAAACTATCTAGGAAGCCACTAAGAACTTCAAACAGAGCATACAAGGATTGGTAGTGGAAAGAATAGAATTAGAGTTAAGCAAAGTTAGAAGGAAGGTGACCAAAGTTGAGATTTTTAGGAGTAATTTCTAGCTAACTAAATATGAACGTGCATGACTCATCGAGAAAACCAAGAGACTCCATCAGCTGTAATTACTGAACTTAGACATCATTCACCAATAGAATGAGGTAGCGTATAAATTCTATCAAGATAAGGTGAAATAGACGTTGGATTTTGGTAGTGTTTATACATCTTTAGCTTCTAATTTGACTTCCACTCCTACTAAAGCCCATGCAACACTTCAATCCACATGAACTTAGCCTTATGCATGTGTAATTATTACAATGGCATGTAAATTTAGATTCTCCTTGTAAAATAGACAAATCATTTTGAAATTGAATTTGTATTTTATTGTATATACACATGTTGTATACTTTTATAAATTTAGTTTTTTTATTTTTATCTTTTTTATCTTTTCTTAGACAATTTTAGACCACATTTAGAACTACATGTTCTAACTACCATATGTAACAGTCATGCATAGACTTAGAGGATGAGGTGACCCATTGCCTAAGATATATAAATATAATTGTATACCCCAACTTTATTTTGGTCAAAAAATTTGAAATACAGAGCAATGAGCCATTTTGGTCATCAAGTGAAGTGTTTTGAGTATTTTCTTTCCACTGTTATGTTATTGGTCATTATTTCTGTGCTTGTTTGCTTCAATAATATTTAGTGTGATAAAAGTTATAAATAGATTATTTATTTTTTTGATTAATATATTAATCTTAGATGTTTAATAGCTATTAAAGATTGGTGAATGTATTGATTGAAATATTCAAGTTAGATTGAATCATATTTTTGGATATGTATTGGTGTCTTCTTGGTGTAGTATTCTGACTACGTACTATATCTACCATAGATAATTCATTAGCCCAAGCCATAATCTCCTAATTAAAGGGTGTGTAACAACTACCCTAATAGGAGAAACTTTTATCTAAGGCTAGCTAACTTCCTACATCTCCTTTTCCCTAGACTCCTTAGCCATGTTTATTTACATGTGTGTAATTACTACTAGCAATAGGCATTGGTTTTAAGAAAATATAGGTTTATCTATAAACCAAACAAGGAAGTAATTCCTGAGACCCACAAAGATTTATTTTTTACTCTACCTTACCTTCCTTTTTTGACTTTGTTGTTAAGATCTACCCACTCAATATTAGAATCCAGTCACCCATCCAACTCATGTAAGAACTCACTATGTTAGAAAGCCACACCTCCATCCAAAAAACCTTGTTAAAAATTTGCATACCCTACCCACTATTCCATCAATAGGTTATCAAAGACTGCATACCTATAACTCATACCCTAGAGTAGACTTTACCTCCATTGAGAACCTAAAATGTTAAAGGCTACTTCATTACATCTATGGTGTGCATAAAACTTGCATCAACAATTTCACTGGAACTAGAAGGAGGGCCCTAAGTTTCTTCCCAATAATAGAGATTAGTCCTTACATAGAGTTACACTAGAGTCACCCAAAAGAGTGACCAGATCTAATTCCTAGGATGGTTTACTACTATCACCCTTGGAAAGTCATAGGAGACCTAGAGTTGTGCCAATAGCTCCAATTTAGAAAAATCCACCTCCACTAAGGCACCCTTTACCTATAAGGAACCCTTTACTTATTAATCAACCAATGGCTTAGTAATAGCCTTGGTTAGTTGGATCTACCATATCCATCTTATGGGACATACATGATTTACCCCAAAACCCTAAAAAATATCTACCATCCTTTTCTCCTTCAGGGCTAGAGACAACAGAAGATCATATTAAATCTATTAAAGTTGCTTTAAGATTAATGAATGTAGTAGATGAGGATGTTTCATGTCGATTATTCCATTTTAATTTAATGGATGTTGTTTATGATTAATATTTGAATCTAATGAAAAACTCCATCACCAATTGGGAGGATTTTCAAATGGCTTTTCTTGCATAGTTTGGATAGGTCACCAATACTAGATTCATATATCAACACTTTACCAGCATGAAGAGGGAACTTAATGAGCCCATTCAATATTTCAATGCAAGATGGTAGAAGATGTATAATTGGTTTATCTTAGAGTACAAACCACAACCAACATTAGCATTAGAGATGTACAAAAATGACCTAGATCTTATTATTGCTATATTCTCAAGAAGAGCACCTAATGATAATACTTTAGCATTAGCATTTGAAGAATCCATTAGAATTGATAGAAAACTCAACCCATTTATTATTTGGGTACCTACTATTAACAATGGACTTATAGCACTCAATCTAATACCACATGTGAAGTAGAATGTTCCAACATATAATCACAATTAGTTATATGTGGTGCCTCTATTGACATAAATGATGTAGCCAAGTTTTATCTATTTGAGTAATCACATGATAGGAAAAAATTACCAATAGATTTAGCATGCAACTATACTTCCTATAGTAGTTATACAAGGTGCAAAATCCATAAAAGCCAAATTGGATTCTATTTAGAAGATGGTTTCAAAATTGGGTAATTATTTTCTAAATATGTAACAAAATATGGGAAATACTAATGCTCAGGTGAGTGACCAGAACACTAAGTTATAAAAATACAATAGGTCATTTAATAGGCCTACAAATAATATGGAGCAATCTGGTAGACTACCAGAAATCAACATCATTAAAATAGATCTCTCTAATTGGTATAGGATACACAATACACCCCAGCATGACAAGCTTGATTATGTTGAATTATATATAGCATTTAAAATATTTTAGAGAGAATTAACATGGTAGGATTAGATGAATAATCCACCATAATCTCATCAGGGCCCTAGATCTTCTAGCATAGCCATGTTCTTTGAGACTCATGAATTTCCCTTCCTAGGAGAAGATGAAAACAAACTATAAGATAATACAAATGAAGTTCATACTTTCCAATAGTTTCATAGAGGTGCATACAACTTGAGGAACAAGCAACCTTTGACCACATCAACTCCTTTGAACACCATAATAATTCTTCCCAATCCCAAAGTAGACAACAATCCACCCCCTCCAAAAGGGAATGATCTGTTACCAAGTAAGTATGAATCAAGTAAATCTAGAGGATACAACATCATGGAGGATATTAATAAAATAAAGGCAAATATCATGATTCATGAATTAGCCCAAATCACTAAAAAAAAGGAGCTACTATGGAAGTCTATCATTGGAAAGACCCCTATGGACAAAAATAGAACAACTTTAGATAAATAAAAATAAGTGAAAGTAACTGATACCAATGTTATCTACAAGAGTAAGCTTGAAGTACCACCATTCCTGCTAACCATGAAAGCATTCGATAAGAATATTCACAATTGTTTGGTTGATTATAGAGCATCTTCAACTGTTATGCCTACTTCTATATGTAAAAAGCTTGGTATTACTCCCAACCCTTCAAAGAGAATATTCTCCCAACTAGATAAAATGGAAATAACAATAGTGGAAGAATTGAATAATTTACACATTCAAGTAGCATCAGAATCAAGAGTCTAGATGACTATCAATATCCTAGTAGTGTACATACTAGAAGGCTATAGATTATTTCTAAGCAGAGACTAGTCCAAAACACTTAATGGGTATCTTCCCATAGACTTCTCACACATATGGCTACTATGGATAGGAGTTATAAATTAGATTAAAATTGATAGAGAGCTCATAATTAAATATCCAATCATTGAATAAAATGTCAATAATAAAGAGGTAAAGTATGATTCTCCCTCATTGGGCATCTATACTTTTACCACTCATAATTCAGCATAAAACCTAGAACTTGAAGGTTCAAATAAGCTATGGACAATGCATTTTGATGGAGCCAAGTCCAAGAAAGGATCAGGTATGGGAATTGAGATAATTGATCCTCAAGGTAAGAATTTTTTGGTCACCTATATATTGTAGTTTCTTTGTATGAATAACGAGGCCAAGTATGAGGCTCTAATCTTAGGACTATAATTTCCACTTAAAAATAATGTAAAATAGATAAAAGTATTTGGGGACTTAGAGCTAGTAGTTCACTAAATAAGAAACAAATACTAGTGTAAATTATCTTATTTAAAGATGTATAAGCATAGATCATGGGATTTAATTGAAATCTTCAAATATTTCAGCATATTGTCACTCTTGAGAGAACAAAATCAATTTGCTAATTCATTGGGCACTACTGCTACCAATTTAGAACAACTACAAGAATCTAAGGTAAAAAGATTTTTTATTGAATTGATTCCTTGTCCCTCTATTCTAGATAATGTATAAAATTTCTAGGTTTTTGATGATGACCAATAGATCATCAAGTTCTTAACTAGGGGATTTTAAGTCCCAAATCATTGATGACAAGGAAATCAATCACCTTTGTCAAAAAGAAATGGATAAATAAGGCATTATCTAGCTTAAGGAGAATAAAATACCAGTCAACTTGGTCTCCTTGGAAAGGCCTTTTGACCCTTAGGCATAAAAACTCTAATAACTAAGTTCAACGAATTAGAATTCAAGAAATAAAATCTAAGAGATGAACATATTCCATGCTATGTCAATATTGGTCTTAGTTGTACTCTTGAGGAAAGTTAGTGAATGAGGGATTTAATATCTTAGTATAGAAATGTTATCACTTGGACATATGAGGACCTAAAAGTATATGAACCCTAGGTCATCACCCATACCATTCCCTTCAAACAAGATCATAAACCCTTTAGACAAAGACAAAGGCCTGTGAATCCTATCTTGGAGCCTCTTATTCAAAGATAAGTGGAGAAGTTAATAAGTTCTAAAATTGTCTTCCCCATACAACACTCCACCTGGGTGGCCAATTTGATCGTGATATTAAAGAAGAATGATGAAATTAGACTTTCATGGACTTTATAAATTTAAAAAAAGATTTTGAAAAAGACAATTATCCTCTGCCATCATTTAATGAAGTTATACAAATTATGAGTGGTTTTGCAATGATGTCATTTTTAGATGGATTTTTAGGCTACAATCAAGTATTAGTGTAATTTTAAGATCAAGTGAAGACTATGTTTACCATGAAATGGGGAACTTATTCATACAAAAGGATTCCATTTGGCTTAATTAATACATGATCTTGTTTTCAATTCACCATGGATCATACCTTGAAGGGGTTGACTAGGAAATGTATAATTATTTATATGGATGACCTTAAATTACTTTCAAAGAATATAAAGGATCATATAACTCACCTATAGTATATATTTTAGTGGTGTAGAAGATTTAGTGTTTCATTAAATCTAAAGAAAAGCATATTTGGAGTCACTGAAGGCAAAATTTTGGGATGCATCATCACCAAAGATGGGATCACCATTGATCCTAATAGAATATAGGCAATTTCAAGGATTCAACCACCAAATAGTAAAAAGGAGCTAAAATAATTCTTTGGAAAGATCAAATTCATAAGTAAGTTTATCTCAAGGTTCATAGAAATCATCAAGCCTCTAAATGCCAAGATAGAATGGATAGTCGAAGCCAAAAATTCTTTTCAAGACACCAAGGATGTGATATCACAAGCTCTAATATTAATCAGACCAGACTTTACAAAGGATTTCTATCTATACTCCTTTACTTCTAAACACATTATTATTCTTGTTATCACACAAAATAAGGATGGGATAGAACATCCAATCACCTTCACGAGCACCAATTTTAAAGATGTTAAACTTTGATGCTCCATGATTGATAAGTAGATATTTTCCCTTGTTAATGTAGTGAAGAAATTTAAACATTACATTTTGAGGAACAAAAACATTGCTATTATCCTAGACCCTATTTTCAAGCTCACCCTATCATAAAATGAGCTAGGGGAACACCAAGGGAAGTGGATGGATAAACTCCAAGAATTTGACATAAAAATTAGCTTACAAAGATTGTTAGAGGACAAGGCATTGTTTAGCTCGTGACTAAGTCTAACCCATGAATCACTATTGAAGAGGTATGTAAAGCACATGTTTATAAAGGTGAGTGGTATATATACATAATTTAGTACTTACTTATAGGAACTTGTCCCCTAGAATATAATAGAGAAAGGATGAGAGTTTTGAGGCTCAAAGATGCTCATTTCATGATCAAAAAGGGAATCCTCTATAGAAGGAACTATGAATGTATATATCTTAGATGTGTATCTATAGAAGAGGCCAAGGAAATCCTAGAAAATTTACATAAAAAGATAGGTAGTAGTCACCTGGCTAGCAACACCACAACCCATAAAATCTTAAGGTTGGGCTACTATTGGCTAACCATCTTCAAGGATGCTCACATGCACATCATAACTTGCCATGAATGTCAAGCATTGGCCAAAATGGAGGTTCACGTAGCCATGCATCTACAACTAGTTGTTGAAGGAAGGCCATTTACATAGTGGGGCTTGGACTTCATTGGTATAATCAACCCAAATTATTTAGTCGACCATAAATTTATGCTTGCAGCTATAGATTATTATACTAGATGGATGGAAGTAGTTACCACAAATAATAGTAGAGCATAGGATGTGATTCATTTTTTTGAGGAACACATTACTAATAGATTTAGCACACCCATCTCTCTAGTATGTGAGAATGGACTAACATTTATATCAACAGAGTTCACTGAGTGGGCACATGATAATCAAATTATAATTAAGTCAAATTCTAACCACTACCCTTAAGGGAATGGATTAGCAAAATAAACAAATAAAAATTTGATTGAGGCAATCAAGAATTCAATAGGGGACAAGCCTAGAGATTGGCATAATCTACTAAAATATGATCTTTGGATAAACTGGATGAGATATAAGTAAGCCTTAAAAGCTTTTCCTTACCTATTGGCGTATGGATGCAGACTAGTTTTTTCCATCACATTGAAGCTGCCCACTTATCATTTCATATAAGATTACATGGAACTAAATGACAAAGTAGAATCAAGGCTACTTTATATAATATATATGGAGGATTTAAGAATAGAAGCTCTATAGACATTCAAAAAACACCAAGATGTAGTTAAAAGGTGGTTTGATAAAAAAGCAAAAGTCAAAGCATTCAAAATTTTAGATCTAGTGTTACTATGGGATAAAGCTCATGAAAGGAAATGGCAACATGACAAGTTTTCTCCATTATGGACAAGACCATATCAGATTTCAGATATCATCAAAAATAACATGTTTTGTTTTAAAGACCTCTAAGGTAATGAGCTTACATATCCAGTTAATGGATAGTTCCTAAAGCACTACTTTAGAGCTATTCCATTTATGGATATTACTGATTGAGAGGATTTATATAAGCTTATACATAGGACTAGATTACATTCCATGCTTTCTAGATTAGATTTCCATATTTTTTAGAATAAATTTTTAATGTTTTCCTAGATTATTTTTTCTTTCTTTCAATATTGTGCTTTATAGAGTAGTTCCCTATTTTTTAGATTAGTTCTCGGTTTTCTCTGGTGATCAAGACTATGTTTTCTCTAGTTATTTCCAAAATTAATCCAAAACAACTAAGTGTGAAACTTGTGAAGAAGTGGAAAATTAAAATCTTGACACTTTGGGACTAGTTTATAGGTTAGGTGTATTTCTATTTTTTGAATTATATAAAATGAAATTAGGAAATTAGAGATTATTTTTGAAGGTGTCATAATTAAAATACGTTTTTTAGGCATGTGGAAGTTTCTCTCATAGTGTTCATATAAATTTAGAAAGTTTTCTTGTTTTATTAGATCAAATGCACTCATAAAGATAATACTTATTGGAAATGATAATTCTAGGTGTATATTTGGCTAGAAAGGATGTCCTAGAAATTATTTATTTGTTTTTATATAAGTATACCAGCTCACTAGGGTTCCATCTCTTCTCTTTCAAAATAAAAACAAAATAAGAAATAACTAATGAGTTAAAAAGGCTCACATGATGAAACAAGGTCAATGTACCACACATCATGGTTAAAAGAGAGAAATGGAAGGATAATGGAAGGAATTCAAGGTATCTTTATCAGGGCTATGAACACCTAGCTGGTAGCAAAGTAATGCCTGAATTTCCCTTATTTTTAAAAGAAGCTAGAATGAAACCTACAACCTCATCAAAACCTTATAAAACTCATCATAGTAAGGGGTAAATGAATTACACATTTGACACAGATAGATCCAAGGAATTTGAAGGAAATTTTGTTGTGTGAATTAACTTAGGAGTCCCTTTTATATTTCTTATTCAAATATTTTTTCTATGACACACTTCAAAATTGATCTATTAATTACTAACCAGATTTTTAAATTCTCAAATACTCAGGAGTATTCCCCCTATAAGTCACCATTTGTTGTACCCAACCCCCCCTTTTCCACAAGAAAATGAGGACCAACTTTTTATTTAAAAATATGATCTTTCATATGTTTATGCAAAGTTTGGGAAATCTAGGACATTTCACTTTTATGGTAGGATGATATTGGCATTGTGTTTATTGTGTTTATGAACTAACTTATGTATTGAAAATAAATTCTTCAGGTTAATTCTTTGAGCCTTCATGCAAAATTATCTTTCAGATGTTATGTTTTAGGAAATTTTGGATCCTATTCTCTTTTGAGCTTATTATTTTGGGAATCCTTATTTTGTCCAAGAAATTGTTATGGAATTTTTGTCTAAAATAATTCTCTCAAGAGAATTTAGCCTATGAATTTTCAAACTAAATTCTATACCATATAAACTCTCCCTAAAACAAATTACCAGAGGGTTTTATCCCTTTTTAACCTACCCTTTGGAATTTTGGAATTAACCTTTGGAGTGTTTGAAATTCCCTTTTTTTCTTTGCCAACCTACCCTTTAGCCTTTGTGAAGTATACCCTTCAGGAACAAATTTACCCTAAAGTAGACCCTTTGATTTCTTTCTACCTACCCTTTATAACCCTTCCAAAAGTGCCCTTTGGCCTTTAAAAATTGACCATTTAACCCTTTTTTTACAACTACTTTTAGGGAACATACCCTTCAAGTTTTGTGTTGCATACCCTTTAGAACTTTTTTCTAACCCTTTAACTTTCATGAACTTTGAAGTGACCCTTAGTCATATGAAAGTGCCCTTCAGACCTCTAAAACTAACCTTTAGGACCTTTGAAGTGACCCATAGATGTACAAGAGTAACCTTTGGGAATTTTAGAAGTGCCCTTCAGCATTTGTGAAGTAGACCCTTTGAAACTTTTGTCATAGACAAAATGCCTTATGAAGTGAACCCTTCGAACCAAAATTACCCTTAAGGGAGTTTTAAAATACCTTTAGCCATAAATTATCCCTTCAAAATAATTGTTTCAAGACATCTACCCGACAAAAATACTCCTTTGGAACAATTTCTATAGACACTTTCATCTAAAACAATCCCCTGAGGGAATTATCTACAGACATTGACCCGAATGCACCTTTTCAACATTATACTCATAAGTGATTTATTATGAACACTATTAAAATTGTGCCATTCTTAGCCAAGTAAAGATAAAATATTTCCTATTTTATAAACACTAAGGACCCCCCCAACCCAAGCTAACAAATTTGAAAAGTGAATGTAACATATTTATATTGCATGAACTAGTATTTAATGCAAGATCCTATATAGATGATACACAACCATTGAATCCATAATTTAAATCCAAGTTAACTTAAAATCAAAGAATCCTCATTTCTAATAGTGACTGAGAGCTCTAGTTAATTTCTTAAAGACTTATGCAAGTCTAACAGTGACTAAGTTAAGATCCAAAATGATTACATAATATGTAGTATATTGAAAGAAATTACAGTAGTCCAGAACATAGAACTATGGATTCCTCATCTAGGACATTTCTAGGAAAAAATCCACCATATGCATTCTCAATCAAGGATTATATAGAGTTCAAATACACTATATTTGATGTAGATATATTTCAAGATAAGTATCATAACTACTCATAACTTTGGGATGCTATTGATTCAATTGACATGTTTTCATTAGATGATGAAATGATAATAGAAAAAAGGATATTCATTAAAGAACGTATAGCCTACAAATTCTAAATATTTCATTTCAATGTGGCCAAAAAAAAATTTATGCCATGCATAGTCCTTCTTAGGGATTTGTTCTTTTCCAACAAAATATCATAAGATGTTTATTTACTACATTATCTTCTGATACAATGGTCACATGCATCTCTAGAAGTGATTTTATAAGGTATATATCTCTCAGCATACCATATGTCTACTATGATAAACACACTTGGGTGCAATTCAAAGTAGAAACCTCAATCCCAAAGGTGCTCTCTTCATGGCTACTCTCAGACTAGTCTATCACCTACCAAGAGATGAAGTTGAAGGGAGTGATTCTAATCAGTAAATTTAGGATGGGAATTTGGATAGGTATGGATCTACTTAATAGATTATATGGTATGCCCAGCATCCATTTTGTAAATTTAGATTGGGTACCATTGCTACATATGATTTTATCATATGATGCTACATATGCCCTAGGGTAAGTAATCAATTTGAGATTTAGAGAGAAGATCTTGCATAAGGATAAACATCCCACCCCCATGGGATATTTTTTATATGATGTCATATTCAGTAGATGTAGTCATGGGAACATGTTATAAGGACTTGGGTAACCTGTGGGCTTCAACAATAAATTGCATAAAAAATAGAATATATAACCACTACCAATTCATGCATATATACACTTACTAGTAGCATATGGTCAAAATATGTGAAGATGTTTACCCACAAGTATGGAAATTCATTCATAGCTTGCCTATGCCTTAACTTGGATAAAATATTATAAATAATTTGAGTGAAAAAGGAAACTATTTCTTGTACCTAGATTTTATTATTATCATGATCTAGGGAAATAAGGTTGAACCCCTATGTCTTCCAAAGTATGTACAATATAAGTTACATGAATAAGAGATTGTTTTCCAAATATGGAATATCATTAAGGAGGATTTAGATAGGAAGAAAAAGGGCTTATATTTTTTGAGATTAATTTAAATTTTTAGAATGGTATAATAGATAAGGAAATATCTTGGAGATGGAGAAATTTGAAATCATTATGGCTTCCCCACAATGGCATGCAAAGATTGGGATCCCCATGGGAAAATCTAGTAACATATTGATTGGTTTAACATTCCTTACTACCACCAACCTTATTGTTATGATTTTATTTTTATGAATGATAAATCATATAAATAAGTCCTAAAATGAGTACAAATTACTAGACTACAAGAGGATCATTTCATAATGATCCAAACCAAACCTAGTATCTCCACTAGGGATTTGGATAGTTGAAGAGCTCTCTTTAAAGGATGGTAGCATTAAAAATTGTGGAGAGGACAATATATAGATAATAATCTTACTCATCCCAAGGACTTCCATTAAAATTGAAACTAAAATTAGTGAAGAGAGCTTAGGATCCTTGAGCCTAGTACATAGAGAGGAAGAGAAAGAAGAGATCATACTAGCCTGGGCTCTAATGAGAAGGAAGACAAGATGCAATAAATTCCTAATACTATCACTATTCAAGTTCCTATAGCTACTACCCATGTATCTATTATTTCATCTATTGGGGTATCTAATTCTAAAGTAGCAGCATCCACCTCCCAAGGCTCTCCCATTTAAGAAAAGACCCCTTTGGTCTATTCCAAGAATCCCAAGACTCCCACAAGCACCCCTATAGTGCATACATCTCAAGGCTTGCCTATTCTACCTCCAATATCACAACCATTAATAAAATATGAAGTTATCATTAGAGACAATAGATGATTTAGAAGAAGAGGCTAATTTGGAGACAACCAAGGTTATGAGTCTTCAGGTTGACCCCATTGAGCTTAATCTCCAAGGTACATGGACCTTTTCTAGTTTTCCTTTTATTTCAATTTCCATTGTTGATTATATACCCATATATTTTATGGAAGTTTTCATTCCCTCTACTACATCCACCCCTTTTTTCCCTTCCACCTCTGCATCCATTCCTTCTATTTCCATAACCATCATTGATCCCTCTATTATCATTACCACACCATTTCCCATGGTTATTCCCTCTATACCTATTGGTACTTCTATTATGAGATTTCACAAAAAGAAGAAGGAAATGAGGAAAGTAGAGACTACTCTAGCCACTCCCTAACTTCATGTTTAGTCTACATAGATTTCTCTTCCACTCTCCACTTCAACTTCTACAAAAGAATCCATGGTAACTAGCATAAGTAAGGGAAGGAAGGCCAAGCCTCACATAGTTATAGTCCACCCACTCCTTCAAATTAGATAAGTTGACTGGTCAAAAATAATATGGCATTTCTTATCTGATGTCTTGACAAAGGCTAGTATGAAATAAAAGAAAGATGAAGAGGATGCCCAAAAATAAATTATTATTACAACCACTGATACACCCATCAATATTCCACCTTAATCAATGGATTTGAGGAGTCAAATGCTGAGTTATAAGGTCACTTATCTCCCCTCTATGTCTACTTTGTTTGACCCCCCAACTAGTTCAATACAAAGAGTAAAGAAGATAAAATTTGAAGATGACCAGGGTACAAGCATCATCCTTGAATAATGGCAATTGGTGTTTTCCCTCACTAAGAGGCAATATAGGTAGCCAAGGAAATCTTTGTATGAAGAGAATCCTTTAGACCTAGCTCAAGCACATAAGGATGATATGGTGGCCATCCATGAAGACACAAAATTATCTCAGTAGAAGATAGACAATGAGTTATAGGAATTATAAGTACATATTAAGTAGCTCAGAGAATAATCTAGCATAGTGCATATTCTTGGAGGTATCAAAGTTAAGGTCTAGGAGGCTGCATCAAAATTCTACAATTCTTTAGAGGCTATGAAATTTATGAAGGTTGATATGGAACCCCATGTGAACCAATCAAATAAACTTTATGGCTCTTTGGTTTAGGACAATGCCAAGCTTAAAATTGGAGTTGTATATACATGCAACTCATTATATAGCCATCTTGACTTAATGACCACATTAAAGGCATTTAATACCTTAAATCTAGTTTTTATCAAGTATGAGGAGGTAAAAGAGTGGTTAAAACCAATTTTGGCTTTAATTCTAGAGTACCAATAACACGAGGCTCAAATCCTCTAGATTTTAAATGAGCTAAAATTATCTAAGGTAGGGGATTATATAATAAAATTGATTAGTAGAATCAATTTTGATAAAGTTATCTAGGCAACCACTGAGAACTTCAAATTGAACATCCAAGGCTTGGTAGTAGAAAGAATAGAGTCAGAGTTAATCGAAGTTAGAAGGAAGGTGATCAAAGTTGAGATTTTTAGGAGTAATTTCTAGTTGACTAAATATGAACATGCATGACTCCTCGGGTAAACCAAGAGACTCCAATAACCTTCATTGCTTAACTTAGACATCATTTTCCAACAACATAAGGTAGTGCAAAAAGTCTATTAGGATAATAAGGAAAAAAATAAGTAGGATTTTGGTAGTGTTGCTATATCTTCATCTTTTACTTTGACTTCCACTCCTACTAAAGCCCATGTAGCACTTTAGACCACACGGCCTTAGCCTTATGCATGTGCAATTCTTTTAGAAACATGTATATTTAGATTTTCCTTATAAAATAGATAAATAATTGTAAAATTGACTCTTTATTTTCTTGTACATGTAGACATTGCATACTTTTTTAAATTTAATTTGTCTATTTATAGCTTTTTTAGCTTTTCTTAGATGGTTTCATACCACTGTTAGAACTACACATTCTAACTACCACATGTAATGATCATGTATAGACTTGGAGGATGAGGTGACCCATTCCCCAAGATCTATAAATATAATTATATCCCATAAATTTATTTTAGTCAAAAAATATTGGAATACAGAGTAATGTGTCATTTTATTCATCAAGCAAAGTGTTTTGAGTATTTGCTTTCCACTATTGTGTTATTGGTCATTATTTCTATGGTTTTTTGCTTCAATAATCTTTAGTGTGATAAAATATACAAATAGATTCTTGATTTATTTGATTAATATGTTAATCTTAGATGTTTAATAACTATTAAATAATTGTGAATGTATTGATTAAAATAGTCAAGTTAGATTGAATCATATTTCTAGATATGTATTGGTGTTTTCTTGGTGTAGTTTTCTAAGTGTGTGCTACAACTACCTTAGATAATTCATTATCTCAAGCCATAGTATCTTGATTAAAGGGTGTACAATAACTACCCTAATAGGAGAAACCTTTGTTTGAGGCTAGAAAACTTATTGCATCTCCTTTTCCCTAGAATCCTTACCCATGTCTATTTGCATGTGTGTAATTATTTCTAGTAATAAGCATTAGTTTTAAGAAAATATAGGTCTATCCAAAAACCAACTAGGGAAGTAATTCCTGAGACTCATGGGGATTTATTTTTTACTCTAGCTTACCTTCCTTTTTTGAATTTTTTATTAAGATCTACCCACTCTAGATTAGAATCTAGTCCCCATCCAACTCACGTAGGAACTCACTCTATTAGAAATCCACACCTCCATCTAAAATTTTTTTTTAACAACCTATATACCCTACCCACTATTTCATTAATAGGTTTTCAAATACTACATACCTAAAACTCATGCCTTGGAGTGGAGTTTACCTCCATCAAGATCCTAAAACATTAGATTCTACCTCATTACAGCTATAGTGTGCATAAAATTAACATCAACAACCATAATACATGCAATTTTAACAACTAAATTCCAATCCATGGATGCATATTCTTGGTCGGTTCCCTAACCAAACTAAAATTCCACAAAAAACCATTCTTTCATTATACCTTGGTCAAGGTAATCCACCTTTGACCACCCAACCTCCACCTCAAGCCAATATCCCATCTAGATTCTTAGCACAAGAACTAAAATAAATGAAGGATGCAATTATCACTATCTAAATATGGAAAGAGACTAAGAAATTCAAATTAGATAATGTGTGTTCCTAACCATTCAACATGGAGTATCTTCAGCTACCATTTCCTCTAGGGTATGAACCACCAAAGTTTGATAAGTATAAGGGTAAAGGAGACCCTAAGGCCCATTTAACAAAATTCTTTGTTTCTTTCTAGATAGTAAATTATAGTGACATATACCTCCTACTATTGTTTTTTTAGAGTTTAGTAGGATAGGGTTTAGAATGGTTTCTAAAATTACCAAAGAACTTACTATCTAATTTTGATGACCTCCCAAATAATTTTATGCAACATTTTTCCTACAATCTTAAACATGAGATTTCATTGGTAGATTTAAATCAAGAAAAATATAAATTTGGTTAAATATTTACAAGCTATCTACATATATCGAGAGAAATTTTTATTCATTTCATCCAAAGCTTACCAAATAAATAATTGGTTGCTATGTTTACCTAAAATTTTCACAATTAGATATCTTATCATCTGAAGTTTCAATGTGCACACACTTTCAAATAGATTATAGTCAAAGGTTTGTTAATTAAAATGGACCTTATTAACAAAGTGATCATCAAACTCACCTAATCAAATCAAAATCATAACCAAAACTAAGTCCAAGCATAAGCATCGACACCAGCCTAGGATAGTAACTATGAAAACTCCAAGAAAATTAATCACAATAAGAATGTTTTTGTAAATGGAGTAACAAAGTCACATTATGTCCAAATGGTGAAAACACTATCTAGCCATCATATGCCATAAATGCATCTTATTTCTCACTAACAAACTATTCAACAAGTGTAGCCTTTGTAGCAATCTAGACTAGCTCAATAAATGTAGCAACCATTATCTTTGATCCTTAAATGAGAAATGTGCCTACTAATTGAGTTTTAAGTAGCCATGGAGAACCTATTAAATCCATGTTTCATAAGTTATTTACCACTAATCTGATTAGTTGGCCAATTTTAATGTGTTATTTTGAAGGTATTACATATCTAGATTGGTATGGATAAAATAAGTTCTATGAATACCATCATGTTCATGGGTATAATCAATGTTATTGCATTAAAATCAAACATCTCATTATAACTATGTTATAAAATTGGGAGATTACATTGGATAATAGAGCATCTACATCCAATCAAAACCTATGTATTTATCAAAACCTTTTATGCAAAATAATAATAACAACAACCAATAATAATAACAACATAGGCTAGAGTAATAGTATCAATATTCAAGATAATGACAACAATTTTTGTAGTAAAAATAACAACATAAACCGAATGGATGGAACCAAGGATAGAATGATTCTAATACCCAAAAAACTTCCCACATAGTTGTACATGACTAAAACAAAGTTATAGGTCATATTATGGGAGGTTAATTTCCACCATTACCATTAATCTAAGACCAAGGGCTAATAGAATAGGACCATTGCTAAATAATTCCAATCAACCCATTTATGCCAATAATCTTTCCTTAACTTGAGACCATATACAAGTGCACCAGTAAGTAGGGATTACTAATTTTGGACCTTATACCAATAACTTGTCATTACCCTATGACCACAAATAAGTGCACCAAAAACCAAGGCCTATCCTATCTAGCTCCTCACCACCATCATTTTTAGTAAAAAAGGCCCTATATATAATCTTGATTGTGTAATCATAACTTGTTGATCAAATATTACCATTTCTAACCCATAACCACCTACCATCGAACCCATTAAACCCACCATCCTATATAAGAACAAGTCATATACCATTGTAAAGGAAAAGACATTTGATATTATGTAATAATTTAAGAAGACACTCATATAAATCTCCATTTTGGACTTGTCATGTATGTCTATTATCCATAAGAACATCTTGACTAAATTCTTAAGCCAATCCCAAGTTCTAAATGACATAAGCCCGACCAAATTCCAAGCTTTGGTTGGACATATAGACCCAAGCTAATAGTTAACCTTAAACCAAAGTGATATGTTGTCCCTTAGCCCTCTAAATAATAATCCCTTATACATTGAAGTTTTCATAGCATAGCACAAATTCAAACATGTCCTCATAGATAATGGATCAGGCCTGAATATTATGTCTCTAAAGCTCATCAAACATCTTAGATACACAATAGTTGATCTACAATTAGAAACAATCACTATCAAGGCATATGAAAAAAAAGAATAAGAATCATAAGGCACCATCAAATTAATATTTATCATTGGTCCCTTGACCCATGATACACTTTTCCATGTGTTAGACCTAGACCTATTTTATAATTTGCTTTTAGGTTGATCTTAGATACATGAAATTTGTGCAATTTCATCAACATTGTAACAGTGCCTCAAATTTTCTCATTCAATCATGGGGGTCACCTTTAACAAAGATTTATAACCTTACAAACATTGTAAATTTTTTGAGGCTAAGTATGAAAGTTATAACTATAGTTTTCCCCACAATTGCTTGATCTGCAAGAACATTCCCCTTTATGGCCTTTTGGTTGATGTATTATTTCTAAAACTCACTCAAAATCATGATCTATTTATTAATGTGTCCTTGTAAACATATTTTAGAGAGTAGATACTTGAGTGGATATACTTTGGAAATAACCATGGTTTTGTTGTTTAACATATAATGTCATAGTTTATGTGCTACAAAGACCATAGCTAAATAGGATTTTTTAATGGTCATATAATTTTTTTTATACGTGACCATTTTATGACTTAGTATATAACATGTTATTATCCATTATTATCATTTTGATCCATAAATGCCCCTAGGGCTTTGTCTATGATAGATAGATATAGTAGGAATGACTTTCTTGGCATAAGTGGTAATAAAATAAGTGGATTGGCAAGATATTCCTTTAGGTGTTTGAAGGCTTTTTAGCATTATTCATCCCAATGAAATGTGACACCCTTATCTATTAGGTGTGTAAATGGGTGGCATTGGTCATCCAACTAAGAAATAAATCATCTAATATATTTAACCTTGCCCTATAAACTATAGAGCTACTTCAAATTAGAAGATGGTGGCATTTTAGTAATGGCTTGCACTTTTCTAGGATCAACTTCAATTCTTTGGAGAAAGATCATGAAGCCTAATAATTTCACTAAAGTAACATAGAATATACACTTATTTATATTGAGTCTAACCTTATATTCATGAAGCCTCTCAAATATATTTCTCATTATGGCTAGACGATCGACCCAGGTCTTTGATTTACCCAATAAGTCATCAACGTAGTCTTTAATAATGCCATACATCATATCATGAAATATTATGGTCATTATTTGGTATGTGACCCTAGAATTATTAATACCAAATGGCATAATAACAAAATATTACCTATGGAGTGGTAAATACTATCTTATGTTGGTCTTTGGGTATAATCTAGATCTGGTTGTATCCTAAAAATCTATCCATTAGTGAAATCATTTCATACCCTATTGTAGATTCAACTATCATGTCAATGTTTAGCAAAGAAAAGTCATCCTTTGGGTAGGCCTTATTTATATCTATAAAATTAGTGTAGATTTGTATTCCTTCTGGCTTATTACTAACTACCACAACATTCAAGATCCACTTTGAGTAGTCTATTAGTCAAATACATCTCACTTATAAGAGTTTTTATAACTCTTTCTTTACTAATACAATAATGTAAGGATGTATCTTGCATAATTTCTTATTCATAGGTTTGGTATAAAGATGTAAAACAAGGTAGTGTATAACCAAGGTAGGGTCCAAAATTGGCATGTCTAAATAGGCCCAAGAAAAGATGCCAACAAATTCCCTCAAAAGGGATATAAAAATGTCATGTTCCTCCCCAATGAGATGCATACTTAATTTGATCCATTTTAGGTTATCTAGAGTCTTGATGTTTAATTTGATCCATTTTAGGTTATCTAGAGTCTTGATGTTAAATTATATAGTGTCTTATATAAGGAGAGTTAAACCATCTTCTATAATGGTTATAAATTATTTGAATGGGCCTATAACTACAAAGTCCTCTATTTGGACTGGTTCTTCAATTTCTCTTAAACAAGACAAACTTGAATCTCCCAGTGGTAGGGATGGCCATGTTACAAACATTGTTGTAAACTCTTAGATAATCTAGTCGAAGGTATTATTATTTATAACTAACCTCTAACCCATAATCAAGTTCATCATTGGTGGTCTCCTAAGTTATGATTGGGTAAAGTTGAAAAACCCCATCTAATGGTGCTTGAATCAAGTTTTCACTAGAAGACTAGCCTTTCTCTTTACTTTTACCCTAGTCCAAAAGCACCTCAAATAGGTTTTCACTTTGGGAATTCAATGTTTTATTTAATTATTTATGGATAATAGTGTTCACCCATTCTCTAAAATAGGCTACAAGATCTAGTTTGATTGATAACCCTTGTTTATGGTCTCCTAATATAAAATTGTCTCTTAAGCCTAGAAAATCAAAAAAGGCCTCATCATTCTCAAACTCATCTATAGGTACTATGGATTCTTGTTGGTCCTATGCTATAAGTTGAGGGTAATAAAGAGGAATCATATTATTATGAATAACTAGGGTAAGGTTACAAATGGACTGCATGTCAAATAGATTAGTATTGGCTAGGTCCTCGTAAGTGTTGTGATCAAACTCTATTTTGATATTAGCATTGTCATCATTAGTCATGGGCATTATAACATGAATAAGGTATGTGGGATCACCCCTAATCAGTTTAAATCTAAGAACATAGGTTTCTTTATACTGAGTTATAGATATTGGCTCAAGATTTCCCTATTGATTTGGCCCAAGGTCTCCTCATTCATAGGTTTGATTCTCTATGTTCCTATTAGGAATGGGGTATTTGGCATTCTTATACAATTTGGCCAATCTATCATTATATAACTAAGATTCATTATTTTCAAGTGGGTATTGTTTTTAACTAGTGGCTAGTGTGAAAATGATAAGAGTTGGACTATATAACTTTCTCTTTCCCTTTCATTACCATTCTATGTAAGGTGGCTTGGATTTAGGTCTGCCAAAGGACATAGGGTTCTATGGAATCTTGGTAATGTGAAATATGTCATGAGATAAATATTTTCCTAGGCCATTGGTCTATATGGTAAAATGATTAGATAATTTAGGAGGTGACATATGGGAATATGAATTAAGGCTATCTAGGTCTATGCAATTAGCCTTTGCCAAGTCAACAAGTATTTATTTCCCCTTGTCCTTATTAGGGACTATATCTAGGTCAAAATGGTAGTTATATCTTTTGTACTCATCTTTCAAATGTTTAAAATGTTCATAGGGCTTCAAATCTCCATTGATGGTGACCTCTAGACTTGAATGAGAGAACTTAAGGCACTAGTGCAATTTTGAAAGGATTGCTTGAGTCTCATGTATCAAAGGTCTACCCAAAAGTAAATTATATGATAGGTATAGGTCTAACACATGGAAAAGTGTATCATAGGTCAATAACACAATGATAACTAGAAATTTTATGGTGCCTTGTGATTCTTTCTCATCATTATCATAGGCCTTGATAATGATCATTTCTTGATGGATATTGGCCTTTTTGTATTTGAGATTCTTGATGATATTTAGAGACACAATATTTAGGCTTGATCTATTGTATATGAGGATAAATTTGACTTTGTGCCACATTATAACAAATTCAATATATAATGGATTGTTATGAAGAGGGCCAAGGGATGACATATCACTTTGGTCAAAGGTTAACTATTTTTCTAGGGCTAGATATCCAACCAAATCTTGGAATTTTCTTGGGCTTATGTCATATGGAATTTGGGATTGGCCTATGAATTATATCAAGATGTTCTTATGGATAGTAGATGTATGCAACAATTACAAAATGGAGATTTGTTGGGTGTCTTCTCAAGTTGTTCCACAATATCAAATGTCTTTTCCTTTATAATGGTATATGGTTTGTTCCTAGCCAGGATGGTGGGTTGCATGGGTTCAATGGTAGTGGTTGTGGGTTAGGAATGGTAATCCTTGACTAACAAGTTATGATAATATAATCAATATTAGATACAGGGCTATTGTTACTAAAAAATAATGGTGGTGAGGGGCCAAATAGGATAATTATTGGTTACTTGTGTACTTATTTGTGGTCATAGGGAAATGATGAGTTATTAGTATGAGGTCTAAAATTATTAATCCTTACTTATTGATGCACCTGTATGTAGTCCCAAGTCAAGGAAGGATTACTGGTATAAATGGGTTGATTGAATTATTTAACAATGGGAAGATTAATGGTGATGGTGGAAACATGACCTTACATAATGTGTCTTACAACTTTTTTGTAGTCATGTGAAACTACATGGTAAGTATGTTGGGTATCAGAACCCTTTTGACCCTAGTTTCATTCCATTGGTTCTGCAAGCACCTTCGGCATGGGGATTTAGATCAAGGTCTAGTAGTTAATTCAATATTCTAGATAGAGGTCATATCTTGGACTAGTATGATAGTGGTTTAGTAGTTACATCCTTCACTTCATTTTTAGTGTTCTTGATTATAACAACCTTTCAGAAAATTAGTGTCTCACTTCATGCTACTAATTATAATTGCCTATGGGTAAATTAGTATCATTGACCTATGTCATTATTTTCTAATTATAACCACCTCTAGGAAAATTAGGAATAAGACCTTTATCATGCCTTGAAGTCCCACCTTGCCATTCCTAAGCCATACTATGACATTTTCCTACTTTTCCTATTTTTATGAATTTGTTACTACTTAGTTATATTCCTCTAATATAAGGTAGAAAGTGACTTGAAGTCCCATCCTTGGACTATGTAGGTAGTGCTTGATTCACATTGAGGTCATCTCAATCACCCCTTTTCCATGCTCTTACCATTTTATGAGTACTTTCAAGTTTGAACACTCTCACCATTTTATGAGTTAGACTATTTAGTTTCTCATCCTTCTCCAATCAAGTTGAGATACATATAAAATTCTAAAAACATTTGTAAAAGTTCAAAAAATCCTAAAAATCACCAACTCAACCAATTATTTGCCTTAATAATTTTAGGACCCCTAGTTAATTCACAAGGTACCACATGTCCTTTAGTTTCCCCATCCTTGTCGTTCCCTAAGCCTTATGCTCTCACCCTATTACGAGTTTTCATATTATGCATTATGTATTTGACTTTGATACATTAATGACCATTAGGCTTCATCCCACAATATCATAATCTTGTGATCCCATTTCCATTTTCCTCTACCTTATCAATATTTTTTTCTAGATCATCATTTTCTTCTATCTCATATCCTAGGAGAACTACATTTGGCATGAATTTTATGTTAGACCTCACTTCTATGGAACTATGTAGGCAACATCCACTTGCCTAGGGCATGTTGAGTCATCTTGGCTACCACTTCCTTTTCTTCTATTCATCCCATGTTGTTTATTTATTTCATTGTCTAATATCACCTTGGGGAAATGCTCATCATTTTCTTTATTCTTTATTTATGCTAACATCATGATCAACCATTGTTTGTGTTTATTTCATTTCATTCATGTTGTTTGTTTTATTTTAGTTCTCATTATTATTTTTATTATATCTTTCTTTTTATTTTATACTATTTTTTTTCTATTTATTTGCTAATTTGTTTGTTTTCATTATTATGCCTAGATTCAATCTATATGCGATCATTGGGTGATTCTTTGTGAATTATTCTTGAATCCATACATATTCATATGTCAACATTTTCATCTTGGTTTTTATCCTTAGTTCATTATTTTTAATTATTTATTAGATTACCTATTAATCCTTTTGAAAATTTTGGCAAAAATATAATCGTGCTTTATCTCATGATGCCTACCATCACATGTTACATCAAAAATCAACTTGAGAAATCTTACAAGAAATGCATTTGTGTTACTTATCCTTGGAACCTAAAAAAATCCTGATATACCCATATCATTTTGAAAAAAGAGTAATTAAATCATGAAATAATTTTAATCCTTACTAGTTAGGATGTGCATTTCCATACTAGCAAGTTGCCCAGATTCAACTTTATCCTCTAAAGTAGCTTGTTCTTACTATATGAATATGGATTCTAAATGTAATCCACCTATTCCAATTTCCCATATTACTTCTATCATTCTACTAATGATTCTAACTACCTTTGGTTAAATCATTATGTATAGTCCCACCCATAGAGCCAATGATTATAATCACCTTTGGGTAAATCATTGTATTTATATCTATCTAGAGTTTAAGGATTATAACTACCTTTAGTCAAATCATTATCTTTCTTCTACCCAAATTGGGAAATTTTTCAATATGATAATGGTTATAGCTACCTTTGGGCAAACCATTATCTCTATTCACCTAGCTGGGGCATGTTTTTATCCTATCAATGATTATATTTGTATGTGGGAAAATCATTATTTTTACTTTTAATTAATAACCACCTTTGGGAAAATCATTCTCTTGTTACCCTTATCCTTTTTTGATAATGATTATAATTTCCTATGGAAAAATCATTATCTTTTTACCATTCTATGTTGATGATTATAATCACCTTTAGATAAATCATCATGTTTATCTGCCTAACTAGAGTAGCTCACCATGCCATTGATTATAACTATCTATGGGAAAGTTAGTTTTTTCCATCCCTTTTTACCTTTTGGTCTGATCATTTTCCTTCTTTTGAGGGACTGATTGTGACCCCTTTTTTTCCAACCACTCTCTCAAGGGGGCATCCATAGATTATCCATTATTATTTGAATTCATAGGCATATATAACTTTTTCATTCTTTGAGAATATGTTACTATGCCTATATCTTGTAACACCTTCCCAAATAGGGGAAAACTATAGACATCCAAATCTGGCCACAAATGCTTCTGACTATGTTTTAGATGAATTTCAACCAGCCATTGCAAATTAAGCCTATAAATCACTAAACATCCCAAATTTTAATTTTCATCATTCATCAAATCTTAGAATCATGTTAAGGCATCCCTATTTTGGATACTAGCCCATTTATAATAATAACCTCTCAGATATTCATCCCTAATCACCTTGTGGCTTAACAACTATCAATTTAGCATGTGAACCTATTAAGCATGGCACTTGATCAAATATTGAAAGAGAAAAAATGCTAATCAAAATAAATTATCTAATTAAACAATATTAAATGATTGGTTTAATTATATATTTATAATTAATGAATATCTGAAAATGGAAATTCTAAAAATCAAAATATCAAACCTTTCATCATTGCCTTTATGAGTTGCCAAGATCTCTGAAAATATCCCAAAATATCTAATTTTAGATCCATGCCTAGTAATTAAAAATCATAATTATCCTAGTGTTAGTTTGAACCATTCAAAGCCTAAACTCAACCTTAACTCACCTTGGGTGAGAGATAATTCTTTAGGCTACAAATACAAGGCCATACCTACTAATATCTAAGCTTGGATATTATAGAGTTATTATGAATTATATACTCCATAAGCCTCATGTAATTAATTTTACCATGCCCAAAACTTAAGCCAAACAATTAAATCTAAGGTGCCAAGGAGCGAAGGATCCATGAAAGCTTCATTGTGAAAGAATTTTTGATGTATAAGATAACTAAGCCATTCAACAAGCCATTTGGAACTCCAAGAAATGTAAAAAAGTGTGTTCTTTTATCTCTTTGTTGTACTTTCATATGTAGTTTTTTAACCTAAGCTCTCCCTACTGTATAGGCTTTAGTGTGTTTATTTGAGTTTCATTTCTTGGACTAACACAAGACTAACCTCCCCTCTAAATATTCCTTATCCACAAAAGGCACTCTTCATGTCCATCTAATGAATCCAATGTTTGGCTACAATAATAAGTGTGAGTTTAATGGAGCTAATCTTGGTGACCATTGCAAATTTCTTTGTTTAATCAATTTTTGGCGCTTATGAGAAACCTTTGGTTACCAACTATGCTTTAAACTTGTTAAAAAACCCATATATTACATACTTGGTCTAATATATCCATTGGCATTGAGCCATATTTCCTCCCTTAGGAAGAAGTATCAAATCCCAAGTGTGATTCTTTATTAAGGAGTAATACTCCTCATTCATGGAATAATCCCACTCACAAATACCTAATTCCTCTCAAGAAGTCTATAGATCTGAGGTAGAAGTATAGAAATCATGTAAACTCCTCAAAATCTAAACATGTTTTCTTTTGATATAAAGTATCCCCAACCCATGTATATGCACTCTATATTGTCTACCTAGACTAAAGAGGACCAGAAGTGGATTAGTTAGGTATAGAAACATCATCCTCTAAAGTGTGGCCAAATGTGGATGTATATGAGTCCCCATCACTACTCTCACTATATTAACTAGAAGTAGTGTCCTCAACCTCTTGAATGTTTTAAGGATTTTTGACATGCATTTTCACATGCACCTATACTTTAGGCTCATCTCATGACTCACCTCTCTTGAAATAAGAATCTAGTGGAATTTACCCAAGGTTTATATCTACCCAGTCAAGGTGGATTGATCTTTACTTAATGGCTTATTATGAACATTCCATTCAAAGGACATTTTATGGTTAAACCAATCTTGGATTTCAAATGTTCATTCTACCAAGTTTTGGGTACTTGAATAATGTAAAATAAGGTATGTTTTATTGTTTTGTTTGAAATGGGGTTTGGTTTCATGGTGTCAATGATAAGATTTTCCTTCATTCATTTAGAATACCATTTGATTTTAGGGAACCAAATAGGTAAATAAAAATGCATTCAAAAGTTTCCTAATAACTAAATCAACACATATATGGTTTCATTCAATGTGTGTGTTGGGCTAATTTTAGAGTATTCATTCCATTAGGTTTAGATTTAATAATTCAATAACAAAATCTAAAAGGTATTAAATAAATCAAGATAAAAATTCATTTAGATTGAATTTAAACCCTAGCTAAATAACTGATTAAATAAATTATCAAAGAGAGGGAAGAGGGAAAAAATAAAATATTTTCAATAATGTTTACAAATTTGAGATAATGATCATAATAACTCCATAACTTTTTCCCTCACCCAATCAACACTTTCACAATAAAATTTAGATCTAGAGCAAGTTTCTAGGAGGATAAGATGAAGGGAAAGACAACCACAAACATCATTCACATGTGTAGAGTGTAGAAAATAAACCCAAGTCTTTATATTGATCAAAAATCCATCATTTTGACAATCACATTAGAATTTATGACAATGATTATCTAAGAATTTCACCACCATAATATTATGAGAGGAGATATGGGAGAGATTATACTACTAAAATCATGAAAAAATGTATAAATTAAAGGTTTTATTGATTAAAATATCATGGTGGGAGAAAATATCCAACATTTTGACAATGGGGTGCAATGGATATATATCCAATGGAGTTTACAAGGGAGGAATTTTACCTCCAAAACTTCTAACAAGTACCATTAATTCTCCTAGATACCTCTTCCCATTCTCATCACTTTCAATATTCACCTACAAAAAGGGACCAAACATGAGTAAAAAAGGATAATTAAAACCCATAAGTAGTGCATTATCTCATTAAAATGTGAACATGATTTAAACTAGGTACATTGGGATAAATATAAGACCACCATTATGCTCAAGATAAAACCATCTTCCCGACAATACAAATAGTTTTTATTTTTTAATACCTAAACAAGAAATTATTCTAAAAAGACTAAGGGCATGTGAAAAATGGGTTATCTAGACCCAACAAGGATTTTTTAGATTTTAGGGTTATTTTTAAATGTTACTATTCACTTTTAACATTTTAGTCATGATTAGGCCCATACAACCTAAATTGCCTTGAGGGACCTTGGAAACCACTTGAAAACCATTGAAGTTTTCTTTTGAAATGATAGTAGTGTATTTTTGAGGTAAAATTTAATATTTTGGGGCCTATACCCCTAATTACAATTGTGGGCATTTTGGCTCAATCGGATATGATTAGAGAATCGAGGGGCCAAAGGCTAATATAATTATTTATTGGGTTATTGGTGGGGAATACCTAATTTGCATTGGCAAGGGGACTTATTTTAAATATGATTTAAACCTAGATTAACATTACTTGGGATTCATAACTCCTACCATTTACTTATTTGGGGATAAATCCTTGACCACCATTGTATTTTCTCTAGTAACCGGTGATAGACCCAGTCGAGGAGAATTTAATCTCTGATTAGGTATATGGGGAGCCTTCTACCCATATAACTAATTAGGGTTTAAATAATTAACTAGGTATACGATTGGTCACTAGGTAAAATGCAATGGTGGTTAGGGATTTATCCCCGACTAGGTCTATGGTAGGGTTTGTGTAGCCCAAATAATGTTAATTTTGGTTTAAGTATTGATTACAATAAGACCCCTCATTAGTTATTATTGAGGATTCAATCCTTGATTAGGTCTATGTAGATCCTGTAAGTCTCCTTGAAACCTAATAAATTAAAAACACCTAATTACTTAAGACTCACTAAAAGCCTAAGCCTATGACCTAATCAAGCTTTTGAATCCTAATTGCCACTACACCTACCAACTGACTCCTTTTCCCATTCTAATCAGGATTTAAATCCTAAACAAAATCAATACCCACCTAAAAACCAAACACATGACCTATTTAGGATTTAAATCCTAACTAATAAAGGAAAATACATAAATGACTCTCCTAAACCTAATCGGGTTTTAAAATTCAATTAGGTTTAGGATGGATAGAAAATTTTCAACTAGACCTTTTCACATAGAAACATCTAGTTAGGATTAGAAAAGGTAATTAAAGACCCCAAAGACCTAATCGAGGGTTCAAATCCCAATTAATTTTAGGGACTTACATAAATTTTGATTAATATAAACTAGACCAAAATGGAAGTTTTTTCAATTTTTTAACTTAGTGGAGCAAGATTTTGCCTAACTGTACATGATGTTACAAGTCAAACATATGGATCTAAGAATCATTTTTGAGAGGTGTTAAAAACATGAAATGTGGTCAAATGGGCTTGAATAATGATATGGTGATGTTTTTAGAGATCTAATAGGTATGAAAATCAAAGTGACCCCATGAAGTAGCTCTAGGGAACTAAGAGAGCAAACAAGGAAAAATTCCTTGTGAGTATAAGTGCAGTAAAAATCCACTTTCATACCAAGTGTTATGTATGAAACATTACCATCTAGGATTGGTCATCATAACAAGATAATATTTGGTATATTTAAGGGAATAGATATATATATGACCACTTAGACCAAGATAAGAGAGTTGGGATTTAAATGCAAATTATGAGGTCATAATTCCACTTTTATGTTAAGTGTAAATACAAAGTTGACTCACTAACATGGTTTTTCTAATGGTGCTAGTTTTAAGTCCTATTTTGTCACACAAAATAATACAAACCACCAAAGTAACTTTTGGTGTTGAGACCATTGAACCATGAGCAAAAATGAGAGAAGAACAAAAGGAAAAAAGAGTGATTCCCTGATAGGAAGAATTAGGGCATGTTGTGCATGAAACAACAAATGGAAACTCTATTAAAAATACTCTTGAGTATTTTTAAATGATATAATAATGTATATGAACCCAAAATATTTGGTTGAGACTATACATGGTATGTGAAAGGAATCATGAGAAGAGAAGAAGGGAGTTTTTAAAAGACCAAATCAGACATTCTCATTAACCAAGTGTGTGCAACTGAGTTAATTTACCACTTCTTATAACCTACAAGGACTAGATACCATGGATCTAATCATCAAGCTAGTGAATAATCCTACATTGAGAATGATTACCTGGACATTTCTCTACTAATAGAAATGCATCCATAAGCATGATGGAGTTGCCTCTAATCCCACTCTAGGCCTTGTTCCACTGTCAACCAAACTAAAAAGACCATTACGATGGGGTTGTGAGAATCACCCATAATCAATATTTTCTATAAATTTATATTTTTATTTCATTTTCTTGTCTTGATTTATCTTTTCTCTTTATTTTTTAGCATTTTTATTCTAGGTTGGGAACCGCTATAATAAGCAAAAGGTAGGATTATAAATTTTTCATCCTAAATCTTCATCGTAGGAAGATCATCTGGGAAAACCTAGAAATCATTAATATATGATTTTTTTTATTATATTTAAGAGGATATATTCATTAACCAAATATTTTTTCCCAAACCTATCCCAAATCAAATAAATTTATAATGCACGTGATAGTTGATCCTTTAAAACTTATTCAAAAATATAATATAAAGCTACAAAATACTTAGAACATTTACACACCAAAAGCATCACTCGAGATACCTACTAAAAATCCTTATATTCATCATTATTTTGACCAATAGTGAAACCTATAGAGAAAAAAGGTGTACTAACCAAAAAATAAGCAAACAACAAGGCCAAATCAATAATGAAAAGTCAAAAAATCAAGAAAATCATACCCAAACTAAACACAAAGTGAGAAATAAAAAATAGAGAGAAAGAGAAAGAGAAGGTATATAAAGGAACTTACCATGCTGATTAAATCATGGAAGTAGTGTTTAAGAACTTCCCATTGATAGGTAATGGAACATCCTCTTTAGTTAGACACCTTAGGTAGAATGTGTTTTTGGTAGGGACTAAACCATAAGGAATCAAACTTAGTGTGTTGTCATTTTAGGAAGATCATCTGGGAAAACCTAGAAATCATTAATATATGATTTTTTTTATTATATTTAAGAGGATATATTCATTAACCAAATATTTTTTCCCAAACCTATCCCAAATCAAATAAATTTATAATGCACGTGATAGTTGATCCTTTAAAACTTATTCAAAAATATAATATAAAGCTACAAAATACTTAGAACATTTACACACCAAAAGCATCACTCGAGATACCTACTAAAAATCCTTATATTCATCATTATTTTGACCAATAGTGAAACCTATAGAGAAAAAAGGTATACTAACCAAAAAATAAGCAAACAACAAGGCCAAATCAATAATGAAAAGTCAAAAAATCAAGAAAATCATACCCAAACTAAACACAAAGTGAGAAATAAAAAATAGAGAGAAAGAGAAAGAGAAGGTATATAAAGGAACTTACCATGCTGATTAAATCATGGAAGTAGTGTTTAGGAACTTCCCATTGATAGGTAATGGAACATCCTCTTTAGTTAGACACCTTAGGTAGAATGTGTTTTTGGTAGGGACTAAACCATAAGGAATCAAACTTAGTGTGTTGTCATTTTTTATCATGATCATTATCCTAGAGAAATACTAAGTAAAATATTATAAAGGCTTTCAATTTTGCTTAATTTTCAAACCAACATTTGTTGACCTCTTGGTGTTAAAATGTAGTGGATCTGCATCACATTTTTCATCTAGTTGTATTGGGTTAATTAGGTAAGATTTTATCTTATCATATTGTTTCCAGGTGATCTCTTATGAAATATATTGTAGGGATCTTTAGGTTAACTAGGAAAAATGGGTCTTGGCCATAAACAAGGTGGAATGGTGACATTCCTAGGGCTGCCTTAATATTAGTTCTATCAGACCATAAATAAAATTTTAGAATATTGGGCTAGTTCCTAAGGTCCTTTTCCAAGATCTTCTTCATTACATTAAAAAAAATTATTAGTTAATTCCTCTACCC
The DNA here is from genome assembly GCA_037957365.1 of Torreya grandis. NCBI lineage: Eukaryota > Viridiplantae > Streptophyta > Pinopsida > Cupressales > Taxaceae > Torreya > Torreya grandis. The sequence goes on from JARHVA010011044.1 coordinate 53,810, forward strand.
CATTACACTATGGATAATAATTATAATAGAGTTTTAGGATTACCTAGTTTTCATAGGCACATTAAATAAATTAGAGAGATGAAAAATTGGTATTATTATCACATACTAGAGCAACAAGCATCCCAAAACTAGTGATGATATGTCTTTGACAAATTTTATTACCATGTTAGTTTACTATTCTTGCACACTAATTAGGCTTTGGTATAATGAGTATACTATTAAATTACTTTTATCATGATTTTGTGTCTTACTAATGAGTTAGCATTTATGGCACTAACATAGTCCAATCCCCACTTTTTGAATGGTTATAACTCAATGATCAATTTCAGTGGCATGGTAGGGGTATGGTCTTCATATGCATCAACTTTGTAGGTATAGAAGCTTCTAATATGAGAATGTGCATATTTGAAAACATGTGTCTAGTATTACCTTACCTTAAGTATCTAGTAAGCTATATCACTCCTTGATCCATGACCAATTCCATATTTTTCATGGAAATCACTAAGTAGTACAATTGATTCTTGTTTGTTCAAGCACCTTGGATATATGCTTTCATAATTTATTCTATATAGTATTCCTAGTTTGTTAATTTTTAGGTGTGGGTATCTTCTCTGAGTTGAATTCAATTGAATTGAGCATCCATTATTTAGTAAGAAATAGACCACATATTTGTACCATTCATCATTAGTTATATGTTTCACTATGTATTATAGATAGACTATCTATGGGTATACTTCATCCATGGAATTATTAAGTCCTTGACCTCTCACAATATTCATTAGTTATAGCTCTAGGTGAAACTATCAAATAATGGTCACCCATTTACCTCTTCATTCACCTAGTTCTTTTTGCATCAACTTAGATTTTACTATTGGGTTAGGCAAAATTAAAAACACCATGTTATGGAGAATATAATACCTGAATTTTTTGACATATTTGATTAGGGAAAAAGTATGTTTTATATTGTTTAATATCTTAATTTAGAATTATGGAGTGGAAATATCATGTATGAGATAGGTATCTCACATATGGATTATTTTCTTCATTGTTAGGACAAATACACTTGAGTTTTCTAAGGTGAATGAGTAGATATAGAAGGGTTGCATATAATTAAGACTAATTAACACTAGTGTTTTTACAATTACTTTCTTTATTTATGCATAATCAAATTATGATTCAACCATCCATTCAATATTTGCATCCTTATTTAACTTGTTATTCATTAGTCAAACTATCTCTCCAAAGGATGACATGAACTTCCTGATGAAGTTGATTTTGTCGAAGAATGACTTCAACTCTTTTTTACTACTAGGTAATGGAATTTTCACATTTTCCTCCACTCTCTTAGGATATATAGATATGTCCCTTTTGAGATGATGTGGCCAAGAAACTTACCTTTCTTCACTCCAAAAATGAACTTATTTGAGTTCATAGAGATCCAATTATCTTTTCATCTCTGTAGGATTTCTCTCAAGTCTATTACATGTTATTTTCTATTCTTGAATAAGACAATTATGTCATCCATGTATATTAATATGCATTTACAGATAATATCCTTGAATGAAATATTTATGGATTGTTATAACATGTCACCCACACTGATAAGGTTGAATTATATAATTTTTTACATGAATGTACCCCACTTAGTTGTAAATGTTATCTTAATTTGATCCTCATAATTAACCACTACCTAGTTATATCCTAAGTACTTATCTATGAATGACATCATTAATGAGGCATTCACTATCTGTAAAACCTCATATATTAAATTAAATGGGTATATATCTATATCTAAGGATTTATTCAAGTTTTATAATTAAACACACAACATTATCTCTCCAGTTTCCTTCCTAATAGGCACCAAGTTGGCCACCCACATGGAGTGCCTAATAGGGAAAATTATCCTTGTTTAGATTAATTTCTACACATATTTGAATATTAGTGGTCCTAACAACATATTTATTGGTATTTTCCATTATCATAATTGATTCATGTGTGGTTTGAGAGGAATGTTATGTGTGATAATAGACATATTAAACACTTTTAGGTCTTTATAACTCCAAAAAATAGTATCCCCTGAAATATTTTAAGGCTTGGACAAAGTCTCATTTTTCTTATTTAGTCCATGTTGTTCTTAGAATCATGTTCTTTGAATCATTGGCATTATCAAGGATTCAATACTAGATAAGTATACCCTTGGTGGGAGATTATTTCTTTTTCACACCTTGGTAATCCATATCAAAAAACAATTTTAATGAGACCATGCCCTTAGGTATACTATTTGTTTTATATTAATGACCCCTTCCTCATCTAGTTTAAAATCTTCTATGTCATCTTCATCTATAATCTATGATTCAAATACATTTATTTTGGTGATAAATTCAATTATGTGATGATCATAAGTAAATACTTGTAAGTTTTAGATGTTATCAAGAATAGGAGTTGAGACTAATTCCATAAGGAACCTTCTCAACTTGGAATCAACTATAGGTTCTATAGTAATTTATTAAAATCATATTGGCAAAGTATGAATACCAAATTCATCAAATTATTTTATTAAATTCCACACATAATTGTGATACATAGAAAAACACTTTTCAATACAATCATATTGGCTTCTAACTTACTTAACCACAAGTTCAGAATCATGAAGTACTTCTAGGTTCTTAACTTTCTTCCTCAATGCAAAGAAGAGAACATAAACTAATGTCTCATACTCAGCTACATTTTTCATGTAACTAAATTTTAGATGAAATTCAACTAAATAATAATTCCTTTTGGTATTTATAATTTCTACATTGGCACCACAATTGCTTTTGGATTTAGAACCATCTAAGTTTAGCACCACATGTGATTTTTAATTATATACTTTAAATTCATATGATCTAGTGTTGTTTACTAGTGTCATTAATCCATTCATTTAATCAACTCATTGGTTGATTTCATTAAAAATAGGGCTAGTTTCCAAAGCATGTATGTAATAAGGTGTGCAACTAGTTTTTAATATTTATGTATTTTGGGGGGTTTACAGATAGATCAAATAACTCTAGATCTCTAATATAACCAATTGGAATTGAATTTATCTAAATTATTGAAGAAACAGACTTTATAGAATTATAATTTTTAAATTAACACACTTGTTTCAAGGTAAATTCTTATAATCAAACACACTTTAATCAAATTACATAATTGAATTTACTTGTACTAGGATTACACAATTTAATTTACTTGAAAATGGAATTGTTTTTGAAAAGGAAAATGATAAAAATATTGTAAAGAGTAAAGTAAATGAACATAAAACTCAAAGAGACCTATAGGTTAGACACACCACACTTTTCAATATAATTAAAATCAACAAAATTTAAATAATAAATAGATGAACACAAATAAATACCAACACAAATCCTAGCTCCTTGGGCGAGTGGTCCCTTTCTTTCTCTTGGATGGGATTTGAATCAACTTAGTATTTAAGGAACTTGTAAAACTTAATTTATGAAAATATTACAAAACATAGATTTATTTATATTAAAATACTTCTACTACTGACATTCATTAATTTCCAAATTCTTCTCTCTCCTTCTAAATAATAAGAATATCCTATCTTATTCTCAAAAAACTTCTAACTATTATCCCAAAATACTTAAACAAACTAATAGACTAACTTAATCACAATTGTGATCCAAATTATTCAAAAAATAGGAAAAGGTGTTACAACTCCCCACATTCCAAGGATAAATATTAAAAATTAATGGAGGAGTAACTGCATGCATGGTTGCAAGTTGGTTACATATTTTTATCTTTGTTTCAAATTTAGTAACCCAAAACTCATTTAAAAATACAATGGTGTTTTATAAATGTATAAATAGGAAAGATTATAAATATAATGAAATAAAAATTAAGTGTATTCATGACTTAGATAAATTATCCATAAACATCTTTGGAATATTGAAATGTCATCAACAAAGCCTTTGACAAGATTTTAATAATGGCTATAATCATTCTGAATCTCTGATAATGTACTCTATAATGTCATGATACATTATGAAACCTATGTTTATCACTCTAGATCTTTATTGTTGAATTTTAGATCTCAATGTTAAACTCTAGAGCTTTATTCTCAAACTCTAAATCTTTACTATCAAACTCTGGATCTCTATTCAAAATCTTTATTACACTTTAGGCTTTCCATTAAGTATAAATTTACTTCACCAAAACACTTAGCATTCGATTATAGTATATTATATATTCTATAAATACAAAATTAGATAATTATCTATGCCAAAATTTAAAACATAACGGTAAAAGTGAGATACATAGACTCACACATACTAACTATGATATAAGTACCTATCTTCTACTTAAAACTAGCCATAAGTCAAAAAATGCAAATAATGACCAATCTAAGAAGGTATTTTATTATGTGTAATGGGTTCAATATGTGGAAATAATGAGTCATAAAATGGACTCATCATTTCCCCCACACCTTACATTTTACAAGTACTTTTTCAAACTACACTCCTATTTCATCATAATTGAATACTTTTTGCTCCAACTTCTAGCTGAGATCATAAATATCATACTGAGTGCCCAAATTATCCTTAGCTATAGGAATGAACCCCATATCCTAAATAAAAAATATCATTCAGATCTTAAACTACTTGATGGAGTATGGTGATGCATTTTTCCAAGGTGACATAGGGATGAGAAGAAGTGGTGGCCTAAATCTCCTACCAATCCAAGGTTTGTTTCCTCATTTATTGATGACTTGTGAGATTATATGTATAATATATCTAGCCTATAGAGACACCATTGGATATTTTTTGGAGATATCACTTCTATTTTTTCCAAAGGGATACTCATTGTATCCCATCGTTTTATGCATGCCACTACAATGTCTTTAAAATGGTGTTGAGTGAGTATGTCAAAATCTATAATGTTTTAGTATAATGTTAATAATTAATGATCTTGCATACACCTGAAGTATTAAACTTTGAATGCTTTTATAAGTCTAGGTGCACTATCACTTTGAAGTCTAATGTAGATTCCCACTATCTTTAATTTATCAAAATACTCGTCAGTTCTTTGCTCTAATGCAAATTGATTTATAAAAGTAGAAAGGAGAGATTTGAGATTAATCTCTCCTATAAAAATATTAATCAAGTATCCAAACCTATTCCTTAGAATTAAATCATACAAATATAATTCATGTAAAAAATCTTGATGATCTATAGTACTATTCACAAATATTTCCTAAAAGTCATTTTCATTTATTATTTCATGGTTTTGATCACAAGAGATGATTAACAATTTCCATATATATAATTATTATTGTATAAAAAGATTATAGGTAGATGAGGGTCTCCTACAAGCCAATTTTTTTCACCTATCTCATAATTTATTTTAAGGGTAGCCTTAGCTTGTTGATTTTGTTGATTTTCTTCCTCACACTCCTATTTCAACTTCCTATTTTCTTCTCTAAGCCATATATTTTCTCCCTTGATCTCTCTAAATTATATAAAAATATTATCCCATGTGCACATGACATTTTTTTAAGACAGAAAGGTTTTAACTTCTCTATTTATTTATTTTTTGGGATGTGTTTTTTTTTTTGGTCTAGTACTAATCATAATTCAACTACATTTTCTTTAAATAATCTTATCTCATTATCTTTTTCCATAGACTGAGTTTTGAATTATTCAAATTATTTTTGTAAAGAGTAAAAACTAATATCCATACCTTGTAATTTTAGTTTAATAAATGTAATTTCCTCTACTTTCTACTTTATAGTATCTTTAGCCTTGAAGAGAAGAAGCACTTGTTGTAGCTATATTTCTTCATCTAAACTAAAGAAATTGATTTATTCTTCTTCTTCCATAAAAGCTTATCCTTTGTCAAGACGTGGATTTAATGATGAAGGAGAAGGAAATGAATTTGGAGGAAATTTTATCATAGCTTCTTCAAAGTCTTCTCCCATGGTGTCCTACTCTTCAATTCCTTCCAAAGTTTCTTCCCCAACTTATTCATGTCTAGTCTCTATTTCTATGTTTACAGTCATATCTTCTACTTCTTCAACTATAGGATCTTCTTCTATATTTTGAATTCCATAGGTTCTTTTGTATCAAACTTATTAATATAACAGTTGCATTTCTCTTTAATTCAACATCTTCATGTGGGATTAATCTTCTTCATGTTATTAGATGTACTTCAGGATTGGGTTCTTCTTATGGATTTTTTGTTTCTTCGAGAGGATCTTCTTAGAATTATTTATGTAATATTATATAGAACTTGTCTTTATTATTATTCATAAATGACTATGGGTTCTTGATAAATAATTGGTTCTAGAGTAACTATAGAGCTATCTTATGTAATCTTAGGCCTCAATTTTCTCCTTTGTTGTCTTCACAATTAGCTCTAGAGTAATCTTAGAGATTTTGTGTGAAACTTGTTACCTCAATTTCCTCTTTTTTAATATTTTTAGAGTTAGTATTTTGATGTAAGTTACTTATTTTGAGATTGACTTTGGTATTTTAGACACATAGAGAGATATTCCTTTTGCCTTTGGTGGATTCTTCATTTTGTTCTTCAATAATGTTTCCCAAGTAGCTTATCCCTTTGGTTGTTTGAGGAAATGGTGCTTACATATGATCTAAATGAACCCATAATGTCTTATATACCCATGAAAAAAAATTTAGAGGTGTTTTATATGTAAGAACAAAGTATGGTGAAGATGAAGGCAAAATTTAGATCATAATGAGTGTTTCTATGTTGGGATAGATCCTTTAAATCAATTTTAGCACATGTAGTGTATACCCCAATTTAATTACATAAATATTTGGGATTTGGCTAAATCTCAATAATTTAGTAGGATGTGACCATTATTGGGTGGTAGTAATCATTATGGAGTGTGGAATGTTTATATTTATGGTTTGAGGTGTACATGTGTCCTTTATCATGTGTCAGTATCCCCCAAAATAATTTTATAAAGCTATTGAGTTTGATAGATATAATGATTACTTATAATGGTGCTTTTATTTTAATTAATTACCACTTATATCATGTTGATGACATCATGTCTTCTTTTCTAATGTTTGTACCTTTTATATGCATAGTATCCTTCTTAGAAAGGACACTTCCCTTTTTGGAATTGACCCTTTTTTTACATATTCCTTTTGTTTTAGGACACCTTCCATTTTTTTGTAACCTTCCTTCTAAATATGAATATAAATAAATTTTTACAACCTAAATCTAATCCTAGATATAAGATAAAATACAAAATATTTTAATTTTTATGGTTTTTCCCCTACTTCTCAAACTGTCACTTATCCTACCATGGTTAGATAACATTAGTTAGTGAAGAGGATATACTCAAAGAATACAAACACCATATTTTTTTATTGTATTATTCCTTGAGAAACTACTATTGATTTTTTTCAAATTCTCTTATTTATTTATGTTTACTTTTTAACTTTTTTGGGATGGGGAGGATTGTAATTTATTAGTTTTCAATCCTCTTCATTTTATTGAATTTTATACCTCATCCTTTAGTAACCATAGAAAAAATTACTTCCTCTATGTAACCAAACTCATATTGACATTGAATTTTTTAATTGAACCCCTCCTTGCTTAGAGGATTTTGGTAAAGTCTCAGCCTATGTCCATTGACCATAAGAGTTTTTTTATTTCCATATATGGGAAGAAATTGTACTAACCCATTATCAAAGATATTTTCTTTTTGAAAGGGTCCCAACATTTTGGTTCTCAATTTACCTTTGAAATTTTGAAACTTAGAATCAAAAAATAATGCCTAATATGCTTCTTTGAACCTTCTTCCTTTGATGTGAGTATCATGTCATTATTTATTCTAGTGCTAAAGAATATCTATCTATTGTAAGGCTTCCATTCTCATCTCATATAAATAATTAAGATATAAAATTATTTAATTTTATGCCTAATAAAAATTTATACCTATCTCTAATGTTGTCCTTAAATTTTATAATTCAATATTAGTGGGAAGTATAGGCTTATTACCAAACACTAACTCATATGGTGAGAATCATGTGCTATTTTTCCTTGTGTTTTTGTATTCTCATACTATTTTATGTAGATTTTATACCTAATATTTACTTCTAATATTGTCTATATTATTTATAATGTTCTCCAATTATCTATTGGTGACCTCTACTTGTCTATTTACTTATAGGTTATAGGGTGATGGTTTACTATGGTTGATCTGGTAATGTTTTGTAAAAACATTTATCATGTTGGACATGAAATATGATCCTTGATTAGATAATATTTATCTTAGTGATCCAAACCTTTACATAATAATATAGTATAATAAATTAACAACTATTTATTCTCTTGTAACTAGGAGATCTTGAACCTCAACCCATTTGGTGGCATAGTATGTGCACACAATTAAGTACTCTTTTCCTTTGGATGGTCAATCAATAGGGATAAAAATCCATCCCCCATTTCTTAAATGGTTTCAAACCCACCTAAGGATGGAGAGAAATATCATTAGATAATGTAGGTTTACCCATCCTTTGGCAAGGATCACATTTCCATATATGTTTCTTCACATTCTTATAAAGTGATGGATAATAGTATCCAACCCCAAGGATATTATGAAGTGAGGGAAAATAATATCCATCCATAAGGATCTTATGGATAGTAATCTTAGATGAATAATGACCCCATCTAGGTTCATCATGACAATCTCTTATGAATTCATAAGTCTCATCTTATCTTACACCTATAAAACACATGGTCAAGTCCACACTTAAGAAATATACCATTAAGATATTTAAATTAGGAACTATATCTAACTAGACATTTTATTTCTTTAGAATAAAAATGGCAAGGAAACTTCCCTATGGACAATTAGTTTTCTATAACAAACCATGGTGAATGTGCTGACACCGTTAATAACTGCTCATCAAGAAAAATGTCCACTAGATCTTCTTCCATTGAAACATTAAATATATATTTAAAGTTAAAAACCACATTAAACATCCCAAGTTTAACAGTAATTGTAATGTTAAATTCTTATAAAAGTTGTGACCATATAATGATCCTACCTCTTACCACTAGTTTATTCACGAGGTACCTTATGACTGAGTGATCTATATAAATAAAGATTTTTTAGCTAGTGGTATAATGCCTAAATTTTTCCATTACATAAATGATAGATAAGAATTATTTTTTAGTGGTTGTGTAGTTTTTTTATATGGGGGTAAGGTTCTTTTTGGTGTAATAACTTACATATATCTTTCCTTATTCATCTTTTTGAATGAATATTGTCTCCATGGCATTGTTGGTAGCATCCGTATGAATTTGGAATGGATAATTCCAATTAGATACTCTAAATATTGGGGAAAATAATATATTGGATTTAATTGACTCAAAATCATGTTGGCATTGGTATGTCCACAAAAAAACTTTATCCTTGGTAAGTAAAGAGAACATGGGTACAAATATCTTACTAAAATATTCTATGAAACATATATAGTACCTTGCATGTCGTAAGAAGTTTTTGATGTCAATCTATTTTTTAGGATTAGGTAGGTCAGAAATAATTCTATATTTTAAAGATCCACTTGCATCTCTTGGGATGAAATGTGATGACCAAGAAAAATTCTATGATCTTCTATCATTATGAATTTCTCATGGATCAAGGATAGTTTGTGTTGTTCACACCTTGTTAATAATTTGTTTATATTTCTTAAAGTTTCATGAAAATATCCACCATGAATAGTAAATTCATCCATATATACCTCTACACATTCACTGGTTAGATTATAAAATATGGACAAAACTCTCCTTTGAAAGGTGGTAGGTGCATTACAAAAACCAAAAGGAAATACACTATAAGTAAATGTCCCCCAAGGGCATGTAAAAGTTGTATTGTCTTAGTATTATGGGGATATATTTATATTTTTTTAATCACTAAACGTGTCTAATAAGGAGAAATAATTTTTCCAACTAATCTATCTAACACTTGATTTATGAAGGGCAAGTGAAAATAGTCTACCATTGTAGCTTTATTAATTCTATGTATTTTATGCATATCCTCCACTTTATGTTCTTATTTGGGATAATGGAAAGTGGTGATAACCATTGACTATAAGATATTATATATATGAACCCCACCTCTAATATTTTTTCTATCTTATTTTTTATTATATCTTTTAATGTTGGATTAATCCTCCTTTGAGGTTGTCTGACTGGTCTAGTATTTTCATTATATATGCGATGATTACACACACTTAGGTGGATAACTTTCATGTCACTATAATCCATTAAGAAATATTTTGTATAGATACTTATGATTTAAAAAAACTTACTTCATGTTCATCATTTAGCGAGCTATTTATAGTTAATATTTACCTGGTTGGATAACTATTTGCTTGGTCTCTAAATAGGTCAAATATATATTTATAAACTCACTCATTAGAGAGGTTAGAGAGAATGTGTGAGGAAATAACATATGTAATGTTATGATTTCCTTAAATAAATTCTCACCTTGTGAAATTACTTTTGCTAATGGACACTAAAAAGATGTCAAAAATGAGCCCTGACTATTTTTTTCCCACCTAACAATGCTCTATTAAATGGTTATGTGGTTATGTTGATGTCATAAGGGTTTAAGATAGATGGATGGTATTTATATGAGGATATACTAAACTCTATATCTCTTCTATAAAACTCTAAAACTTCACTACTAAACTTTAGAGCTAGTATAATAAGCTTTGGAGGACTTCAGAGCACTACCTATGAATTCTAGAGTTGTTTTGACATTGTTTGGAGACTCACTATCAAACCTAGAGATTCACTATAACACTTTAATTTTATCCCAATTTCTCCAAAAATATTCCTTAATTCATCTTCTAACTCTTGCATATGGCCTTCAATAGTCACCATGGCTAATGAGGAAAGGATATTACTGCCTTGTTCAGGTTCATCAACCCATAAGTGGTCTAAAAGATTTATATATGGTTTTATGGTTGGATATAAATTAATCCATTCTACTTTTATTATATTATAAATGGTCATGTCTCCTGACTTGTAGTTTATTACTGTTGTAACTATGGATAACTATGGTCTTCCCAAGATTAATGGATATCTAATATTTTTAATTTTGGGCTATATTATCATGAAATATATGAGATATTCCAAATAATATACTATCACATAGTAATATTATATGGTTCCTTTAATTTTGAAAATAGATTGCTCTACCATTTACAAAACTATAAAATTACGATGCACCCCTATAAGGGGAAAGGTTTTTAGAGTATCTTGTTATCATCACAATGCTAGTAGATCCTAAGTACATAAGTACATTAGGTATATCCTTTCCTCTTATTGTTATACAAATGATAAGACTTCCAGGATCTCCATAGTTAGGTAGAAATAGACTACCTAATAATAAATCATTAAGTTTGCCATCTACCTATATTGTATTAGGAATTTGTATTTTTCTACCTAGATTTTTTATACATATCCCTTTAATAATTATATTGAGTTTTGGAATATCCCTTATAGCTTGAAGTGATGGAATTTCAATGTTTAACTTCCTTAGCTTTTGGACTAAATTAAATTCACCCTTATTCTCTATTTCTTTAAATCTTTTAGGAAATTTTATGGTTGTAATAACTATAGTAGATTATTGATACCTCTCATTTTCTTCATTAATTTGTTTTTGATATTAATAAGTTGCTTAAAGGGGTAGAACCCAAGTACAAAAATCCATAGGGGCAAAAAACTAGGTTGAAGGCCAAAAATAGTAGAAACATAGAAAACAAACTACCCAATAATAGTAAAAACATAGAAACCAAATCCTAAACACAAGAAAAACTAGTTAAACATATCTTCCCAGTCTTCCTTGAGTAAAGCAATAATTTTTTCCTTAGTGGCAGCCTTTCCTTTTATGTTTATATCCTCACCTAAATCAGCCTATAGGATAAATAGGGTTATAGCAGCATGGTGAACAACTTCAATGCATAAAGTGGTTATACATTTCATTTTATTTTAATAAAATGTAGTCCTTTCTTGACCTCTTCCAATTTATTTCTGGTCTAAGAACAATTGTCATAGCTTTTGTCATTGGTGGCTTCTTTAGTAGGATCCTCCATGTATTCCATGACCTTTTTATTAGAGTCATAATAGGAGTTATTTAACTCCTCAAATAAGATAGTGCCCTCCTTCTCTCCATATTGATCAAGGGTAGAATTAACCTTTATGATTTCAACACCATCCTTAGGATCAAAATCTGAGGAGTAGTCGATAATTTTAAAAATACGGCTCTTGCCTCCAACCAATCTACTCAATCTTCAGATGCTTTGCCTTCTACTAGTGTTATCTATATTCTCAAAACCAAAATATATATAAATATTCTCCTTCCCTTGCTCTTGGTGATTTGGTTTCTCCATATCCACATTCAATTAGCCTTGCTTCCCTTCCCCATCATCCTTTTTGGCTTTTTTCATACCCATTTTTATGAAAAGATTGATCCCTTTTATCTCCCTTTATCTTTTTCCCATCTGAGAGTGATGGCCTTTATTAATTAATTTGTTTTTTAGGAGGGTTTAGTTTCTTATTTAGGAATTTTTTTATGGTTATTAGAGTATTTCTCAATGTCTTATCTAATCTCAACTATACATTTCCATAATCAATGGCACCAACTCCCAAGGTACCTTCTTGTTTAATTCTATATATATTATTTTCTTACCTAATATTTATATTTTTTATAGGTTATGTGGGTAGTTGAGGCTGAGACACTTATTATATTTATGTGGTTGAGTGGTAGGCATATTCATCAACACTTATTATTATGGAAACATCCTTTGATGATTAAATTTATATTGGGGAACCCATTACTAGTTTGCCCATTCTTGAGGATTACGTTGGGGTATCCAAGGCTATTAGTGGGGCTAAGGTATCTATAGCTATGATGTCTAGTTTTATGTACCCCATTATGGAGGTCCACATGATTTTGGAGGTGGTTTCCCATCCCATGGAATCATCCATACATTATAAGGAGATGTAGGACCAAAATGGTTCTAATTTTGATTATGGGAAAACTAGTTTTCATATATTTATATATATTTGAGCTCTTCTATTAGTGATTTTATTTATTTTAATTGATTTTTAAGGATAAAAAGGAGAGCACAGTTCTTGGAATCATGATCATTTACATCACAGATCCCACACATATCAGTCCTATCTAGAGGGAAATCTCAGAGAACATGCTTCAATTTAAAATTAGGGTAATGCATGGCTAGTGGATCTATAGTAGCATTGGCTTTGGCTTGTAATCCATATAACATAGTTTTTAATTACATTAAAATTTTTATTTTGAGTTTGTATTATTATTCCATGATTTTGTTTACATTAGTACCACTCTTTCCTACTTTCATCTTCCTAACACTCCCTCTAGTTCTTGAGTAATTCCTTCACATCTTAGCTATGTCATTGAAATCATGTTTTTTATGCATCCTTTCCCCATAAGGTTTAGGTATTCCCTAGGATCATCATAAAGACCCTTTAATAAAACAAATTTACTAAAATCCTCACTTAAATCATCCACACTTCATGTGAATAAACTAGAAATAATCAAGGTAATCTTCTAAGTTTTCATCCTCATTTTGTTTTATTTTTTTTAAAAAACTATCCCTTCCCCTATAATGGTCTTGTTATTTATCTAATAATTTAGTTTCCATATCATTTCATGATGCTATGGATTTTATATGAAATCCCATAAACCATCTCATGATTAATTCCTTGAGTGTATAAGGAAACAACATTAACTTCCAACTATCAATTCTATATTCATAAGTTTGACATGGGACTTTGAGTTCAAATAGGAACTAATCAAGATCCTCAGTAGGTTTCCCCATAAATGTGGGTAGGATAAATGGAAAAATATTTTTCATGGTAGTCCTATCATGATCTTATAGTAAAATGGAATAAGTGAAGGTCCTTTCAGGTGGATTATCCCTATTTTGTGTATTTATATCAGAATTCAATAAATTCCTTATGTTTCTCCCATTTATTGCCAATAATTATTGTAAAGGGTTTTCCTAAGGGTGGTGAGTTATAAGAGGTGGTTGGAAGGATACTTTATTGAGACTCACTATCTTGGTTCATAATGTTTTTTAGCTTTAATTTTCTTTAGAGGGAGACACCTACCTATGGAGAATGATCCAAATATTTAGGTGGGACTAAGACTTTATCCCTTCCAAGAATTCAAAAAATCTCTTTAATATCTTCTTATAATTTTTCCACTTTCTCTAGGTGATATTTTATTTGAGCATTTATGTTATCTTATTGATATTTCTTTGGAATGAATCTTCCCCATGAATCTCTAGTTCAGCTCATATATTTCTATTGAATTTAGGGAATTTGTTTTTTTGTTATATTATGAATTACACCTTAATAAAACCTAAATTTATCCCAAATAATAGTGATAAAAATTAATAATTTCATTAATCCATTCATTTAATCAACTCATTGGTTAATGTATTTAAAACTAGGTTTAGTGTCTAAAGGTTGTATGCAATAAGATGTGTAACTAGTTGTTAATAGTTGTGTCTTAGGGGGTGGGGGGTTTTATATGGATATACTAACTCTAGATATATAATCTAACTAACTATAATTGGATTTATTTAAATTCTTAAATAAACACACTTTGTATAATTATAATGTTAAAAGTAACATAATTTCTTCAAGGGAAATAATGATAATCAAACACACTAGTTGATCAAAAGGAAAGACACTTTAATCTGATTGTAGAAATCAATTTACTTGTACTAGCATTTTATAAATTAATTTACTTGAAATGGAATTTATTTTGAAAATAAAAATGATAACAATGATGTAAATAGTAAATTAAATGTACACACAACTCAAAAGATACCTTTAGGTTAAACACGCCTCACTTTACAATATAAATACCATTAACATAATTTAAATAATAAATAACATGAAAATAAATAAATACCAACA
Organism: Torreya grandis; assembly: GCA_037957365.1. Lineage (NCBI taxonomy): Eukaryota > Viridiplantae > Streptophyta > Pinopsida > Cupressales > Taxaceae > Torreya > Torreya grandis. The sequence goes on from JARHVA010011044.1 coordinate 68,819, forward strand.
TGAATCCTCAATCTTTAGATGAGTAGACTTTTTATATCCCTTGGAGAGGATTTGAATCAAATCAATATTTAAGGAACTTACAAAACTTCATTAATTTATTAAAAGATTAGAAAACATAGATCCACTACTATTACAATAATTTTGTTGTTGACATTCACTGATTTCCAAATTATTCTCTCTCCTTTAAAATAGTAGGAATACACTATCTTATTCTCACAATACTTCTAACTATTATCACAAAATAATTTAAAAAATTAATATCCTAAAAGGATCACAACTATGATCAAACTTATTCACAAAATAGGAAAAGGCATTACACCTCCCAACATTCTAAGGATAAAATTTAGAAAGGATAGGAGGTATAACTACATGCATGGTTGTAAGTTGGTAACTTCATTTTTTCTTTGTTTTAGATCTAGTAACACAAAAATCCTTTACAAATACAACGGTGTTTTATAGATATATCTATAAGATGAATGACTATAAATAGAATGCTATAAAATTAAGTGTATGAGTCACTTAGAGAAATCAATAGACATCTTTGGAATATTGCAATGTCATCAAAAATGTCTTTGACAAGATTTGAATGATGTTTAGAATGATTTTTAATCTATGTCAATGTACTTTGTAACTTTGTGATATATTTTGGAACCCACCTTTAGCACTCTATAGATTTGTTATTGAAAACTAAAGCTCACTGTCAAACTCCATAGCTTTACTATCAAAATCTAGATCTTTACTATCAAACTCTAGTGTTATAATGGAAAGCTTAATCATGATTCAAGCTTGGATTTAAGGATGAATTTATTTCACCAAAAATTTTATCATTTAATTTCACATATCAATTTATCTTTAGACCTAATAAATTATTTATTTGTCAATATTTATGATTATTATTTGGTTAATTACTATTTTGGTTAAGTTGGATTTCATATGTTGACTTATGGATAATTATATGTTGCTTAAGTTACATGATTTTTAAATGTGGAGTTCATTGTAATTGCATATTATGTATATGATGATCACATTTGTTTATTTTATTACATCAAAATATGATGTATTTTATATTATTTTGGAATAAATACCTATTAATTCTTATAAATGTACCATAGGTTCCCTTAGTGTTTAAATAACACTTCTCATTTTAGAATTTAGAAAATTCAGAGTATGAGTTGTAGGTTTTGACAATATGCTTACCTATGGTGAAATAACATCAAAGTAAGATAACTATTCCACAATATTTATATAATTTTAGTGGTTAGGAGCCACCTTGTCCTATTCTTCATGAATCCTTGTTGATACTTAGTCAATTACATTCCTACTTTAAGCTACAGATTGATCTAAATGGATATTTATAGTGTGGTTAAAACTAAGATGATCATGGTGTAAAAAAGAGCAAAGAGAAGGGTAAAGAATAAAAATAAGTGATTGCTAATTTTATTCCTAAACATTATGACAAAGTATTAATGGAAATTGAATACACATTTAACAAATATATAATGAAACATATCATAAGCTCAAATCTCACTATATGTCAGGAAAACTTTAGAGGAAAATGTTTAAGACTCACAAGTAAGAACTAAATATACTTTAGGAATTTGCCACTATTATCAAATAGCCATTGCACATCTGAATATAGAGAAAAATGAAATGAAGTAGAACCTAATATATTTCAACTAATCTATCATAAGCACTATTGTCATTTGAACCAGAACCCTTTATGGAGATGAAAAGTCTCTCCTCATTGAAGTGAAATAATGGAACCACCTTAGGGCTTTGTGTAACCTAAATTTGAGGCGGATCTCTAGATTATGGATAGTTCTCTTGATGTAACACTATAGATCAAACCTACTACTAACTTTTGGGGGGATGAAAAGGGATAAAGATAACTAAAAATAAATATAATATAGGGGAGGTGATACACCAAATAGTTTATCTACTCACACAACTTATAATTCACTTGGAACCAAAGAGAAGCCTACACATACACTTCATCCAATTCAACACTCCTCTTCTACCTCAATGTTTCAATCATGGGGTATTGAAGAGAGCTTAGACTATGACTTATACAATAAGTCTTCTAAAAACACTAATGAATGAGATACTCATTATACCTACAATCCACATTAGACACTTCTTGTGGCCCTAAAAAAGGGAACTTTCAATTCACATAAGACACTAGGAAGAGTAATATGTGAAGGTAAGCAAAATACACTTGCACATGACCAAAAACCAAAGCATGCACTTAGTGGAATATTGAATGAGGTAAAAAAAAATATTCATTAATTCAAGGAAAAAATTTGGTAGGGCTTTGGCATACCCAAGTGGAGAGATTTATATAATAGCCAAAAAGGCTAGTATTTATAACAATTATGAGAGGAGAGAGAGAAAGAGAAGATCAAGAGTCCTTAATAAACTTTTCAAGAAAGGAGAATGAGTTACAACATAAATTTAATCTATCATGAGATAGGTCCTACAAGTAAATCAATTACAAATGTCTCCCAAATCATCTAACTCCTCCATATGTGGTGTAGATTCTCCCTTGCTTGCATAAGAAACTACCCTCATAATTTTCCTTCACAAAACTCATTATCCACTAAATAGGGTTAGGTATGATGATTTATATAAATGGGAGGGGTTACTAAAAATCCCTCACATTCATTGGATTTGTCCTCAATCATTCATATTCCTCTGACCATGAGAAATCATCTCAAATAATTATAAAATGGATCCTTCTCATGCACCTCTCACACTTGGCACCCAAAACATTTCAAATTCTACAATATAATCCATGAAAATGGAGGTATGACACTTTTCAAGAGTGTTCATATCATTAGGTTCATGAAAAAAATCTCAAAAATCTTCCCAATTGGAGTCTTCACTATTTTCACTAAGTTTTCACTATCTGCCCACTAGATTGGCTGAGATGATAGAGATGTTAAGCAAAATTGGGAGATTAAATAACTCAATATATGAACATTGGGATATATAAAAAGTCCCATACTATCTCCCAAAAGTGATTTCATCCTTTGAAACTCCACACCTACAAAACAAACAAATTTGTCAAAGAAATCCCTATAGTACCTCTTCCATATAAGTGTAATACATATTAGTTGCATGGGAAGGCGTATTATATATTCCTATACAACTCAAAATTATTTAAATTTCCTTTACACCCCCTATATATACTCTATTTTCCTTCTTTTCCCAATCGGGTCCTTAAGGAGAGTTTTTTAGGGTTTTAGAGCCACTTCTAGTCTTAGCCTTTGTTCATAAAGACTACACATTAAAACCCTTGATTAATACTTCTAGGAGAATCATAGGAACCTCTTATAACATCTCTAATCACCTCATATTTTCATACAAATTATTATGAAATTTTTGAGCATTCAAACTAGTTATTTGTGTCCTTCTCTATGCATTTTACATGGTTTAGGTGCCTTTTAACCAAGAAAATGGATTTTCTTGGATAAATATTCATAATAAAGGCTCAAAAATACATAGGATTATCCCAAAAATATTTTTTCATATGATATAAGTCCTATCTTGTGTGAAAATGTAAAAGACCCCCCACTTTGGCATTAGGCCTAATGTTGCCTAGTAGGGTTTCCCTGTATTCTTGAGCTAAAATACCCTTGTTGACACTTTATATGAATTTATATAGGTTTAAAACATAATTTACGCCACCATTAAAATTAATCAAGTAATTATAATTATTTTAAAATGCTAGGACTAGAAGTGACTCCCTACTTGTGCATTAGGCTTATACCTTGCTCACTAGGTTTGCCTACAAACCTTATTACCCAGACCACCCTATCTAGTTTTAAACCTTTATACATGGTTCCCCATGTTTTATTTTATTTAATTCAACTCATAAAACCTTTTATTACAATTTACCATGCCTTTTGGTTCATTTTCTTACCCATTTCCAAAGTTGTGGGGTTTTAGTATAAGGGGAAAGTGCCCCCTATCTGAGAAAAATAGGGGGCACTTCCCCTATTTTATCCTCAACACAAAATATTGGAATGGATTAAAAAACTCCAAAGTATTCTTGTTATAAAATTTTATCACCTAACTCCAACTATAGGGCCTCTAACTTTCCCAATATCCAAGGTAGATATTTTGATCTTTGACTGTGGTTGTATGACCATCATAGTTACACCTATAGGTGTACATTACATATTTAAGGCCTAAATATAGTGTTCAAAACTATATTTTAAATATTATAAGTTTATCCATACATCATGAAATTTTCATATTGTTTTTATTCCTTTTTATGTACCTTTCATGCTCTATAATCACAAGATGATGGTTCTACCTAATTATGCTAAGCATAAACTTTGTTTCTCGATTTAGAGACTTTGCATGTAGGTTAGTTTATCCTTTATATATATAATTAATCTCATCACATTATCTTATATATAATTTATGAATTATAAGGTCTTTAAATTCCTTATTCTAGTGGCATCTCACTCAAGAATGCCATAGTCTTTATTATATTTCATACTAGTTCAAGACTGAGACACTCTTTTTGACCCCTACCTATAGGGTATCATGGATTTTATTAGGGAAATAATGGTACCTTAAGACTCTATTGACACCCTATGGAGGTTATGCATTTCATAATACACTTTCACCTAACTTTATTTCTCAATGGAACTCAAGATATGTATTTTCTTGACTGAGACCAATTCCTTCAAAACCCTACCTATCAATGCATGTTTTGTTGCCTGTGCTAGCTATCCTTGACTTTATCATGGAAAATGAGGGTATATTTTCATGGATTCTATGTTCATTTTATAAAATTTATATTTAGTATCATTTTTATCTCAATGATTTATTACGTAAACTCCTCTTTTATAAGACATGGAAAATAGGTCTTGGTTGTAGGTGTATCTTAGACTTGTTGTACGAATAAGGAGTGAGTAAAGGAAGTCAATACATCAAGTGCCATATTAATTTATGATTTATTATTTCATGAGTATAAATTGAACCATTTATAATCACTCTTATATATAAAACAATCCTAATTTGCAAATTTGGTTGAAGGAAGCCCTCTTTTGGTCTCAAACCTATAGATGACATTGCTATAATTCAGTGGTTTTAAGAGTACTTTTGGACCTTTAGATGACTACCTTCCATTGGTAATTTTCTTCTCAAACTTTGCATGATGTTTTTCTTATATGATGACTACAAATCTGATCAATTGGAAGTATTAAGGTTCTTTGAGACTGTGGCATATGTCATTTCCAAATGCTTAAAGACCTATGTTTAGTTATTTTAGGGACAAAGGCCCTAAAAACTCAAAATTTTCTATGGGATTATTCCTTAGACATTAGTAGGCTACCAAGGTTCAAAAACCTGATCCCCAGGGTATCAACTTATTTCATAGACCTTGGAGATTCAACCCTGTCAATTATTCATCCATACATCTTATCTAAAACTCTATAAATGATACATGTGTGTGCATACTTTTGAATGTAGGGCAATGGGGATGATATACCACTAAAAAAAGCCTAGGAGAGGCTCTTTTATGTATACTAATGAATCTTACACCATTTTGAGCAATTGGAGCATAAGGACATCCCTCTAAACATTAGTATGACATCATTAGGGGACCTGTAGGTGAGTATTTTAACTGTGATATGTAGGTAAGGGCATAGGAGCAAGAGTATGCAAGGTCAAAGCTTTAAAACCACTTCAAATGTATTGTAAATACTCAAAACATCTAAGACAACCTTCCATTCCTTCATCTTAATGTGGAATACATACTTCAAGGCACCTATAGATGTATATTTTGAGCAAAAGGCAGTAAGGATGATCTATGACCAAGAACAAGCCTAGAAGAGGCTTATGAGTTCATGAAACCTACAAAATCAAGAAGATGATGGGAAAATATATGAAAAATCCTTGAGACACATTAAATCATCAAATCCATCAAACCAAATCAAACAATTCTAAAACTATCTCAAATAATGACCCCTCTTAGATGAATAAGCATAAAAATTTTCCTAGCTTCTTAGTGATGGCTCATAAAGGAGAATCCATGAAACTAAAACTTCTTACCATGAAAATTAATTTGACTCAAATTATTTTCAACCACCAAGAGCATTCCTTCCAACTCCAATTGTATGGCTTGTACCAAGCATTTCAAATTGACCTTTCTTGGCTTACAAAGGCAAAAAAACATGAAACAAAATCAAGAACTAAACATTTTGACCTTTTATCAACACACCAGGTATGGAAATGAATTTAGGGAGATGAAGAGACATATACCATGTTTTTTGTTGAAGGTGGACTTCCCAAGTCCGTACAAGTACCATTAAGGGGTAGTTTTTAGGAGTTTATCTTATTTTTAAGCATAAAAATAATTCTTTAACTAACTCTAACTACTTCCTAACATGTTCTAAAATTATCCACATTGAAATCCATCTTTGTGACAAATATGCTTTCTTGAAAGTCTGTACAAGTCATTTAATAAGCCAAAATATGATAAAAAGGACATTTTTGCATATGAAACATGGTAAAATACCAATTTAAGACCTAAGAACAACTCAGAACATATAAATGACCACATTTGGACATTTTCAAGATAATTTAGACATTTGACCATGTTTGACTAGGGTTGACTAGAGTTGACTTTGGTTGACTAGATAAGTATAAGGAAGATAGGTTTAGACCAAGGCTAGATCACAAATAGGTAAGGTATTTAAACACACATGAGACAAATTTAGACATATAGGAACTTTTGAAAAGTTACAATATGTAGGGTTTGACCTAATTAGACTAAAAGTCAAATTTAGTTTAAACTTTTGGTAATTCCTAGGGGTAATGCTTGCCTATGTTAAGGACTAGTAGCCTTATCCCATCCATTTTGAAAATGGATTAAAATGCACTCTAAAACAATAGGGTCAGACCTTGACTTAACCAATAAGATAATTGATTGACCTCAAAACATACAAAGGAAAGACAACACACAATAAGACCAAGCAAACACATAAAATAAAGGCACACTTGTGTTACTAATCACTTAGGTAAAATAAGACACAAAATAAATCAAACTAATTATGTACCTTTAACCAAAAAATACCTCCCTTCCTAGATCAATAGGAAAGTACCTTGAATTTCTTTCCTCACTAGATGAATGAGGGTACCAAGCATTCTTCCTTTTGGATGTAGTACTAGATGACTCATGCTTCCTTTTTTCTCCTTGGCTTGGAATGTCCTTTGATGGAGTAATCTCAAATAAGCCTCCAATTTATATGGAGTATTCTTGACCTTGGAAACATGCTTCATATTACTGTCCATTTGTCTCATCACGGTAGATTTGCATCTCTATGCATGGGACATCTTGTTATAAGTCTATATCTTCTTGAAAGGCCTCATTATTATTCTCATTTGTTACAACCTCTTCAAATCCTTCGATAAATATTGTATCATGGAACTCTATTAATGTTTCTTTTTCAAACTTTTCCTTCATGTTTGTAGGAGTAGCTTCACATGAGAATATAGAATCAAACTTCAAACATTATTCAAAAGATTCATAGTCATTATGGATAAATTCATCATGACTTAGAGCCTTTTGATGATGATACCTCTCAACATATACTTGTTCTTCAATAACTTGGTATTTTGTTCTTAGGAGTCTTGTCTTCTCATTATCTTCATATTCCTTAAACATCTACATATAGGTGTGCCACATGTCTTCCTCTTGAAACACATCATCTTGCTTACCATGTCTTGTAGTCATATCCAAAATAATTTTATGTTCTTTGGGGATTTTAAATTCATTGTAAATGTCCTCAAATATCAACCACAAGACATCATCCTTTTCTTTATCAACATCATGAAGAGGAACAACAAGAGAAACCTCTTCCTCTTCTTCTTTGGAAACCAAAAGAACTTCTTCCAAGGAATATTCTTCAATAAAAGGAATGTCATATTCATTACCATTATAATATAAAGTTTATTCACAAAGAGTAAGCTCTTCCTCATCATTAATCCAATCTGAAATCTCAATCTCCTTCTCCCTCTTAGTGATGCCAATACTAGGCATCTCAAAACTAGGAAGTTTATCCCAAGAAGGCTCTCAACGAACAATGCAATCCTCACCATTATAAGGGTAAAATGGATCAGTTAGATGAGGTATAAATATGGTTTCAATGGCTTTTTGAGGAGGGGTGGGATGGAGTTGAGTAGTCTCAATTTTCTCTTCACTTCCAACTTCACTTAAACATGCTTTGTTCTTCTTTTCATAAGCTGCTACTACTTCTTTCCATCTTGGGAAGGTAATCTTAGAGATCTCTCCATTGGACTAAGATGTAAATGGAGAGGTAAATGATAGGCTTAATAAACTTGGGGTTTCCTTGGGCTTAGTATCTTGTTTCCAACTTGGAAAGCTAGGCTTAAGAAGCTCTCCATTTTCTATTGCTATGATGGATTACCTTAAAATTTAGTTTGTCAATTCAATCTCCTTGTCAAGATGGGCCTAAAAAATCAATCTTCCTTTCTTAAAATCTTCTCCAAATAAATCAACCTACTTAATAGTGGTGTCTTCCTTCCTTTGGCTATTCTCTTATATGGACTTCCAAGAAGGGAAATTTTGGGGAATGCATGAAAGACTTGGGGCATTTTGAATCATGATTGGATTAGCATTTTGAGTGGGTAAATTTGACACACTTGAAGTTTTATTTGGGGTATATTGGAGCTACCAAGACTTAGTTAGTTCATGAGCTCTCAACCTCTCCTCTATGTGTAAAATTAGACCATAAACATTAAGCATTTCACCAGTAAGACCTTTCTAATTAGCTCTCTCTATAGGCATCCATTCTTTCTTAACTTGATCCAAATCATCTCTCACACTATTGATGCAATAAATAGGGATTACTTGACCACAACCATTTATAGTATCAAGTTATAACATATAGTCTTTGTATCTAATGAGAGTCTTCTTAAAAATTGCAATTGATTGACTTGGAGAGGAACTATGTGGACTAGGTGAAGCACAAGCTTAATAGGGCTCATTATAAGACCAATGAAAATCATAGAAAGTATGAATATGATCATATTGGGACTGATATTATTGACCAAGGACTTGTTCATATTGAGATGGAATGGGAAAAGATGGATATGTCTCCCCAACTTATGTTAAGACAAACTCAATATCAAAATAATCCATGAATCACTCATGATAAGTATATAGAATAATAAAATAACCTAAAATAAAGTATATGGACTAATTAACAATTATATTTATGCTTGGAGTCACCATTGGTGCTTAGTGGAATTGCCTCTAAAGGTTGGTATCTTGAGGAGAACACCAAAAATCTTCAAGGAATAGACTATTTAGTCCCACTAGGCATGCCAAAAACTATTGTCACTTAAACCTAGACCCTTTTAGGAGATGAAAAGTCTCTCCTAATTAAAGTGGCACAATTTAACCAACTTAAGGCTATGGGTAACCCAGGTTTGAAGTGAATCTCTATATTAGGTCTAGTTCCCTTGATATACCACTATAGATCAAACCTACTACTAACTTTTGAGGAGATGAAAAGGGAGAAGGATAACTAAAAATATATACAATCTAGGGGAGGTGATACACAAAATATTTTCTCTACTCACACCACTTACAATGCACTTTTAACTAAAGAGAAGCATGCACATACACTTCATCCAATTTATCACTCCTCTTATACATCAATGTTTCAAGAATGGGGTCTTAAAGAGAGCTTAGGCTATGAGGACTTATAAAATAGGTATTCTAGAAACACTAATGAATTAATTACTCACTATATCTACAATCCACATTAGACACTTATTTTTGACCTAAAAAAGGGAGCTTCAATTCACATAAGACACTAGGAAGAGTAACATGTGAAGGTAAAAAAAAATACACTTGTACAAGACTAACAAAAAAAGAATGCACTTAGTGGAATATTTAATGAGTTAAAACAACATTATTAATTAATTAAAGGAAAAAATTTCATATGGATTCACCATACTCAGGTGGAGAGATCTATACAATAGTTAAAAAGGCCAATATTTATAGCAATTGTGAGAGGAGAGAGAGAAAGGGAAGCTCAAGAGTCACTAAGACACTTTTCAAGAAAGGAGAATGAGTTAAAACATCAATGGAATTTGTAATGAGATAGGTAATACAAGGAAAGCAAGGACAAATGTCTCCCAAGTCATCTAACTCTTCCATATGTGGCATAGATTCTCCCTTAATTGCATAATAAATTACCCTCATAATTTTACCTCACAAAACTCCTTCACTAATTATGGTCAAGTCTAATTATTTATTTTAAGGGGAGGTATTAATAACAATACATCACATGCATTAGATTGGTCTTCAATCATTCATATTTCTCTGACCATGAGCAATCATCTCAAATAGCTACAAAATGACTCCTTCTCATGCACCTCTCACACTTTGCACCCAAAAACTTTCCAATTATAAAATTTTATCCATGTAAAATTAGATATGACACTTTTTAACTAAGTGTCATCCCAATTTAAAAGTGTCATCCCTAATTTTACCCAAAATCTTCCCAATTGTAGTCTTCACCATTTTCACTAAGTGTTCATTATCTAGCCACTAGACTGGCTGAGATGAAAGAGATAGTAAGCACACTTGGGAGATTAAATTACTTAATATATGGACATGGGGATCTGTAATAAGTCCAATAATATCTCCAAAAATTTATTTCATCCTTTGAAATACTTCCACACCTATAAAACACATAAATTTGTCAAACAAAGCCATGTTGTACCTCTTTCATATAGGTGTAGTACATATAAGTTACATGAGGAGGAGCCATAGATAGTCCTCTACAATTATAAATTATTTTAATGGCCTTTACACCCCCTTTGGATACTCTATTTTCCTTATTTTCCCAATTGGGTCCTTAAGGAGGGTTTTAGAGGGTTTTAGAGCCACTTCTGGTCTTAACATTTGTTCATAAAGGCTACACATTCAACCCCTTGATAAATCCTTCTAAGAGAATATTAGGAACCTCTTATAACTTCTATAATCACCTCAACTTTCAATTAAAAGTATTATTAAACTTTTTAGCATTCAAACTAGTCATTCATGTCATTATCCATGCATTTTGTAGGGTTTACATGCCGTCTAGCCAATAAAATGGATTTTGATGTATAAATATGCATAATAAATTCTCCAACATACATAGCATGATCCAATAAATATGTTTCCATATGATATAATTCCTATCTTGTGTGAAAATGTAAAATACCCCCCACTTTGGCATTAGGCCTAATGTTGCCTAATACGGCTACATTGCATTCTTGAGCTAAATGACACTTATTGACATTTTCCATGAATTTATATAGTTTTAACACATAATTTACATCACCATGAACATTATTAAAATAATTAAAATTATTTTCAAATGCTAGGACTAGAAGTGACTCCCTACTTTGACATTAGGCTTATACCTTGCTCACTAGGTCTACTTGCAAACCTAGTTGCCTAGACCACCTTCTCTAGTTTCAAACCTTTCTACATAGAACCCCATGTTTTATTTAATGTAATTCAAATCCTCAAACCTTTTTGACAAGTTACCAGGCCTTCTAGTTCATGTTCTTACCCATTTCCAAAGTTATAGGGTTTTGGTATAAGGGGAAAGTGCCCCCTATTTAAGATAAAATAGGGGGCACTTCTCCTATTTTATCCTCAAAAAAAATATTGTAAGGGATTATAAAACTCACAAGGACTCTTGGTACATTATTTATCACCTAAATCTAAGTATAGGTCCTCTAACTTTCCTAATCTCCAAAGTAGACTTGTCCATCTTTGACTATGACTATATGACCCTCATAATCACACCTATAGTTGTATGTTGCATGTTTGAGGCCTAAAGATAGTGTTAGAAAAAAAAATTAAATATTATAAGGTTATCCATCCATCTTTAAAGTTTCATATTATGTTTATGATTTTGATGCACCTTTCATGCTCTAGAATCACAAGATGATGACTCTATCTAACTGTGCTAAGCATAGACTATGTTTAACACTTTAGGGACTCTACCTGTATGTTGGTTTGTCCTTTATAAGGATTAAAAATCTAATATCATGATATTATACCCAATTTATGCCTTATAAGTTCATTAACTTCCTTATTCTAGTGGTATCTCACTCAAAAATGACATAGTCTAAATTATATTTCATGTTAGTTCAAGATTGAGACACTCTTTTTGACCCCTACCTGTAGGGTATCATGGATTTTATTGGGTAAATCATGGTACCTTGAGAATTTCTTGACATTCCATTTAATTTATACAATTCATACTCCACTTGAACCTAACTTTCTTGTTTAATGGAACTCAAGCTGTCTTTTCCTGACTGAGACCAATTCCTTTAAAACCCTACCTATAGATGCATGTTTTGTAGCCTATGCTAGCTCTCCTTGACTTTATCATGGAAAATTAGGGTATCTTTTTATGTCTTCCATGCTCATTTTATATCCTTTCCATTTATTATCATTTCTATCTCAATTATTTAGTACCTAAACTCCTCTTTTTGCAAGACATGAAAAATAGGTCTTGGTTATAGGTGTATCTCAGACTCGTTATACAGATAGGGAGTGAGTAAAGGAAGTCACCACATCAACTTCCATATTAATATATTATTCTTTATTCCATTAGTAGCACTTTAGCCATTTATAATCACTCCTATATATAAAACAAGCCTAATTTATAAACTTGGTTGAAGGAAGCCCTCTTTTGGTCTCAACCCTATATATGACACTATTGTAATTTAACGGTTTAAGGAGTGCTTTTGGACCTTAATATGACTACCTTCCATTGGTCATTTTCCTATAAAACTTTTCATTATGATTTTCCTATATTAGGAATACAAAATTGAGCAATTATAAGTATCAAGTTTCTTTGAGACTATGGCATATATCATTTCCAAAATGTTTAAAGACCTCTATCTAGTTCCTTTAGGGACAAAGGCTCTAAAAACTTTGAATTTGCTATGGGGTGATTCCTAAACCCTTTACAGGCTATTAAGCATCATAAACATGATCCCCAAGGTATCAACTTGTTTCATAGACCTTAAGGAGATTCAATATTATTAATTATCCATCTATACATTTTCTCTAAAACTCTAAAAATGATACTTGTGGATGCATACTTCTGAATGTAAGGAAATGGGGGTGATATACCACTAAAACAAGACCAAAAGAGTCTATTTTAGGCATAATAATTCATCTTTAACCATGTTGAGAAATTGAAGCATAAGGACATCCCTCCAAACATTAACATGATGTCATCAGGGGACTTGTAGATGAGTATTTTGACTGTGATATGTAGGCAAGGGCATAGAAGGAGCAAGAATATGCAAGGTCAAAGCATTAAAACCACTTCAAATGTATTTTAAATATTCAAAAAATATGATAAAACCTTCCATTCCTTCATCTTAATGTGTAAAACCTATTTCAAAGCACCTGTAGATGCATATTTTGAGCAAAAAGTAGCAAGGATTATCTATGACCAAAAACAAGCCTAGAAGAGGCTTATGAGTTCATGAAACCTCAAAAATTAAGAAGATGATGAGAAAACCTTTGTGAAATCCCTGAGAGACATAAGAAATTTTAAAATCCATCAAACTAAATTAAAGAATTCTAAAATTATCTCAAACAATGACCCCTCTTGGATGAAGAAGCATAAAAAGTTGTCTAGCTTCTTAGTGATGGTTCATAAATGAGAATCCATAAAACTAAAACTTCTTACCATGAAAATTAATTTGATTTATATTCCATTTAACTCCTACAATAATTCCTCTTAACTCCAACTATATGGTTTGTACCAAACATTTCAAATTGACCTTTCTTGGCTTGCAAAGGCAAAAAAGATGAAACAAAAGTAAAAACTAAACTTTTTGACTTTTTATAAGCACACCAATAATTTAAATTCCTTTAGGGAGTTTATGGGACACTATCTCACATTTTTTACTAAAGTTGGACTTCCCAAGTCCATACAAGTGCCATTAAGGGGTAGTTTTGAGGAGTTTCTCCTATTTTCAAGCATGAAACTAATTATTGAACTACCTCTAACTACTTCTAGACATTTTATAACCTTATCCACATTTAAATTCATCTTTGTGATAAATATGCTTTCTTTAAAGTTTGTACAAGTCATTTAATAAGCCAAAATGTGATTAAAAAGGAATTTTTGCATATGAGACATGGTAAAGGACCAACTTATGACCTATGAACAACTTAAAACATATAAATGACCACATTAGGATATTTTAAATATAATATGGTCCTTTTACCATGTTTGACCAAGGTTGACTAGAGTTGATTTTGGTTGACTATACAAGTACAAGGAAGATATGTTTAGACCAAAGTTAGAGCAGGGATAGGTAAGGTATTTAGACACACATGAGACCCAATTAGACATATAATAACTTGTGAAAAGTTTAAATATGTATTGGTTGACCTAATTTGACTAAAATTCAAATTTGGTCAATAGGCATAAATTAAAAACCCTATGATTAAAGAATGTTATTTAGAATTCAAAGACATTATTCAAATTCAAGACCTCTACTAGCAATTGAGAGAAAAGCTATATTAGAAATTAACACATCAAAATGGGAAATCCTTTTATAATTCCTTAATTCAATTAATTATTTTGATTATATAAAGTTGCTCAAAAAATTCTCTCTTTTTACAATGGTGATACATGCCTTTATAGGAAGAATAGGTAATATACCAGTTAGTTACAAAATATAGGTGTACAAAGGTAAGGATAGTTGTCCTTACAAGTTTTATAATACACATTTTTTCCCAAATCATACTAACCTAGATGCAAATATGCTAACAAACTAGCATATGCCTTTACAATGGAATATTCTATTATAAAATATTACCTAATTTCTATTAGAATAGAATATTACTCTAACTTGCTAGTGGGGCCCCTTTTTGTTACTATAGGATGCTCATGGCCCTCTCATGTTGTTCATCAACTAGATCGAGATCTAAAATAGGATTTATGATGTACTCTTCCTCTTGTTCTTCTAGCTCATCAAACTCTATCATTTTTGGCCAAGGTCTCCTTGATGCTTCTAACTTCATTGATCCTCTCACTTGCATTGAATATCATATCCAAGATCTTTTTGTTATCCTATCTAGACTGACCTTTATTTTTCCCTTAAATTTATTGAGTCACCAAAGTGGCCTATGTTTGAACTCTTCATCATTAATGAGGCCTAGGGAAGTAGGTTATGCATTATTGATAAGCATGGTCCCAAAAAGTTGCTCAATTTTGCTAATGAGCTCTTTGTCATCTTTTATAAGCCTCTTTACTTTGGTGTTCCAGGTACTCAAGATCTAAACCTTATCAATAACAATCCCCAAAATTGTGCCTAGGTGTCCCATACTTATGGTTCTAAAGTTTAGGAACTCTGTCTTTGCTTGAATGTTGAGGAGCTGATTAATCTTGTCCTTTGAGGCCTACCATTAGGTGACTAGGTCTCTGGCTAATCTATCTTTGTCCTCTAATGCACTCTACCTCATCTTCATTGACTTAATACCTCAAACATGTCATATAATGACTAATCAAGCATCTTTCTCATAGCATCTGATATTGATAGGATTACTTGATTTTGCAATTTCTCCTCTCTTTCCAAATTCTAGATCCTTTATTTTAGACCCTAGACTCTAGCCTTGCCTTATTGTGATTATGCTTCTATCAAGCTTTCCACATCCTCCACATATATGGAAGATTAGCAAAGTTTTTATCCTCCCATAGGAGTTAATCATGTAAATGGTTCCACCTTCTAAAAGGTGAATTATTCTATCCCAACCATTGATATCCTAGTTTGTATTCTCTGTAAGCCTATTGTCTTAGTTTGTATTCTTTGTAAGCCTATGGGATATTTTGAAATTTTTTATAGGTGAACTATTCAATCTAGGTTTTTTCCTTGGTTTTATTAGGACCAAGGCCAATTCTACCTTCCTTTTTTCCTTAGGTGTCATGGGAATTAGTTTGTTTCCTATTATTTCCCTAGTAGGGTCCTCTTCTCCACCTGAGCCATAGGACTCTGCAAGTTCCTTGAGATCACCCTCAAGTGTCTCTTATGGCTCCAAGGCTATCATGTCAACATACTAGAGTGGATAAGGTGGCCCCTATTACATGGTTAGAGATAAGGGTCCTTCTCCAAGTATTTCTTCTGATCTTATTTATATCTCTAACCTTATCCTTTCCTTTTCCTTAATCATCTTGCATTTTCCCAACCTACTATCGAGACTATTATGGTTGATCATGAGCTATCCCAGATGGCACAGGTAGTAGATGGTATTGTAAAGGGTTCATTTTCCATGTTTCCCCAAATGGCTTGTTGTCCCTAACCAATTTGTGTTCTAGCTTGATGTTGTGGCCTTGAATCTTGGCCAACACTTCCCCACAGTTCCTGGATATAATGTGTATGGTGTCATGGACACCCAGTTGGTGTACATAATCAAGCTTGATATTTTTATCTTTTAGATGTTCTCCTACTTTGTTCTTTGGATCTCATATTTTGAGTTCATCTAGCTAAAATCTAAATGAATTCCTATGTGTGACCATGACTTCCACTTGCTCCCAATATTTAATTATGATTTTCCCAATATCCAATGGGAAGGGGTGAGGTATACCTTCCCTCTTTTCCTTCCAAGCCTTTTCAATGCTAATGATGATTTTGGAGGTAATATCCTACTCAACAAGTTTATTTGGGACATCCACTGGTAGTCTATAAGGATGGGACATAATTCCCTCTATAATGATGACTGTGAAATTAGGATAATACCATATGTCCCCAATCAACTCCACACACTTTTTGATGAGGGTTGAAGCTTAGGATTGGGGACACCTATGATGGCTTCAATGATTACTAGGAAAATGTAGTCATAGATAAACTACATGTGATTCCTATACTCGAAGATGTGTAGCTTGGAATAGTGGTGTGAGATGGTTGTCTTACCTTCTCAGGACCAATTCCTAATGCCAAGGAAGGTGATTAAATCAATAAGGGCATAAAGTAGGTAAGACATCATGTGGAATTTCTTGGAGGTCTTTCTCTTGATGGTGATGAATTGTTTTGTAAGGAAGATGCTAATCAAATCTCTTATTAGAGGGGTAAGTTTTTCTTCCACCAAGAAGTGTAAAAATGAGAACCAAACCTTATTCACATAAGTGGTCAAAGGGGCACCAAAATATCTATTTAAAAAGGTCATTATCAGCCTAATACCCTCTCTAAACTAGATGATAGGGATTTTTTCATCAAGGTTTCTAAAGATGTGAGGTCCTTAGTTTAGCCAGGGTTTGAGGATGGAGTCTAGGTCATGGTTATTTATTCATTCCCTTATCTTGGGAAGGTCCACATAGGGAAAAAGGATCTTATAATATTTTTTGAAATCAATAGGGGAAATTTATGCTACCTCTTTTGAGTTACCTTCCATAATAATCCATTCACCATCAATCCTATAATCAACAAAAATGGGGGCAAGGACATCAATGCAGTTTAATACCTTTGGTTTTTCCATGGCATGGAGGAAAACCATCTAGATTGCAACTAGGTCATGGTGTCATCTATTGGTGGTGGCATTTATTTTTTCTTCCTTTGATATGGGTTGTAATATTTCCACCATGAAGAAGATCTTAGACCAATTCTTGATTTTATGGATGTTTAATGCAGTAAGGTCCAATTCTATATCCTTGAATCCTTAAAGCTCACTATATTTCATCAAATAGAGCTCAGCCTCTTCATTTAATTATTTTTTCTATCTTCTATGGTCTCTATTCCCTACTAATTTCTCATGTCTAATTATAGATGATTTCCGTGGAAGCTCTCTTACACTTAGGAACATAATTAAGCTTACTTTGGTCAAGTTGATAGCAAATTGAGCTCGATTAGGCTGCCTTTTATGTAGGGTTTAGGGTTCTATAGATTTAATGGTAGAAGATATATTTGATTTGGCTTACACATGTTCTAGATTTAATTTATACCTTTACCTTTATACCTTTATGTTTTTGAGCCCACAATATCTTTAGTTTTGTCTTTTTCTAATTGTGTGGAGCTTATGTGGTACTAGTCTAGATCTTTCATGGCATTTTTCATAAATTCCATTTGAACACTAACCATTATTATTTAAAATACTTTATTTATTTAATTTTGTGGGATCAAAATATTAGATTCACATGAATTTTTGATAATAATCTATGCCCTTATCTTTTAATCAATTTTTGGGTCTTAAGCCTTGTGGTTATGACACTTGGCATGCTCACGCATCTTCCCCATGTTCCAAATCTTATGTCAGTCCCTTATCAAATAATCATTGACCATATGATAGGTCTATAATTTCTCAAGGTTTTATTGAAAATTCTCTACAGACCTTCATGTTATTAGATTAAATCTAGCAACAAAGCATGGACTGTTGATCTGTAATAATACCTGACCATTAATTTAGTACACTTTAAAAAGTTATGACTTATGATTACGTCCCTTAGGCTCAGGTTGTTTTCATGTTTATTAATAATGTGATAAACCTTAATCTAATGAATTTAAACCTAATTTATTATTTAAAAGGGGTCAAGGTATAAGCATTCTAGGTTAATGTATGCATTATGTTTAGCAAACATAATGAAAACATTAGGCTAAAATATTTATGCCATGTGTCACAAACCATGCCCAAAATAGGTTCAACATGAAATGATAATCTAAATGTTACATAGGGTAAGTTTGTGTTTTAAGGTCCATTATGCAAAATTCAATGTGGATCTTTAAATCATAGAGTTAGACTAGGTATATTTCATTCATATATTTATGTTCTACAGATCGAGGCTTTCTATTTTGGGCATATTTTGAGCATTTCTCTAAGCTTAGTGAGCTACCTTAGAGTCAAAAATAGGGTTTTGGGACATTATTTGAAAACTTGGTAATAAATTTTCATCATTTTTAAATTGATGGTCTCATGAATGTCAAATACACCTTCATGGGTGTCAATTGATGGTTGTGTGGACATCAATTATAAACTAGTGAAAATTTCATTTTAATGGACTTAAAGTTGATGTTCTCATGGGAATCAAGTTATTATTTTTAGTTGTTTAAATGATGGTCAGATGAACATGAATTTTAAGTTTGTTAAAATCTTTAGGGTTAAATGTGAGGACACCACTTGGAATTATTTTAGGGTTTCCTAGGGTCTCAGTGTTAATTCACTCCATTGAATCAAATGCCACAATAAAGTGACACTCATGGGATCTTAATCCAGAGACTTGATTTCAATTGCTTGTCATGTCAATTAGGTTCCATTTCTTTTAAGTCCTCAAATGTATTGGTCTTATTTGTCCATCTTTTAAGCTCCCTATATCCTTTTAAATTTTCAATTACGCTTCACTCCGTTTGATTGGGTCCTCGCAAGTAAGTACAGATCATTAGATTATCCAAGATGCATGTTACTTAAGATAAATTTCCTATTTATCTTGTTTTATTTGATCAAATTTCACAATAAAGCAATGACCTTAAGATCCTAAAAAATGTGAGGGAGTTAATGTTAGGACCATGGAGATAATAAAAACTTAGGCTTAAGGCATTAAGACTAAGGATGTGATGGTATTAATGAATACATTGGGGCCTTTGTATTAAATTATTAGGATAAGTTGGGTAATATAAAATGACCCTACACAATGACATTTAGTTAGGCCATAAGGAACTTAAAAAATGGAGAATAATGAAGGGGGCCAAGTTTGTTAGTTAAGTCATGTTAAGAAACATGACTAAACCTAGGATATGCTTTTAATATTCAAGTTTATAAAAATAATTCCCACCAATTTGGTTCCCACCATTATTAAAATTTTAATCAAGGGTTTGTTATGGTTTTGAAATTCAAACTTCTTAGGGATGCACACCATGGAATCTGTAACTAATAGTCAAATAAACTTTATTAGCAATGTTAGTCCAGATTAAAGTAGATAAAGACCATGCATTTTTGTCTCTTAATAAAGTGGATGATCTTAAAATTATATAAAATACCTTGACATATTGATATTTCCATGTTTTATTCTAAGGTTTTCTCAAGGGTCCCAATTCAAAAAATGGGGTGTGTTAGTCCCAAAAAATGGCAAATCATGTGGGAAACATAGCAATATGTTAGAACCTAGAGACTCTAACTAGACTAATAATTATGTCATCCACTTTATTTCATAAATATAATCATCCAAACTAGGTCATAGTTGAAACAAACCTTGCACTTGTAGACTTAAGTTCAAATATTAGGGCATACCCAAACTATGTGTGTGCTTTGATTCCACTTACTATTTACCATGGGATTCAAGAAATATCTTCTAGTTTCATGTCCTCAATCACTTACATTAAGTTATATTATATTTAATTGTTCATTATTAACCATGTTTTAACTTAGGGAAGGCTTGGACATTGCTCTACTATTAGCCAAGTGTCTATAGCCCCAATAGAGATGCCTTTGGCTCCACTTATGAACTTGTTCCTCTACCATCCAGGTATCCATATCCCTGATGGAGACTGCTAGAATCACTTTTACCTAAAAGCTTTAGATTTTTCATTATATCTTATTTTTGTATTTTATTAGGTTTTTATGCTTTTAGTAAGGTTGGGAACCAAGATAGCTAGGTTTTAAGATTTGGTCAAGTATTTTATCTTTAGAAAACCATCTATAATTGAAACTCTTATCCCAAGTAAGGATGTTAATTAAGTGCTATTTTGGGGTATACTCTAATAATTTGAGTCTCCTCTCCCCAAGTGTAATTCTTCTTAAAACTAGTTTGAGGTTAAGACAATGGTTGGGGTCTCATGAAATGATTGGTCTCTTCATTGGTCTTACTAAATTTATCTAGATTATAACACTATGCTTTATGTTTCAAAACCATGATTGATTTATGCATGGGGTTTATACCTTCATTTCTAAATTTGGGGCATATTTTAAGCAAACTTAATAACTTTTGATCTCAAGATTATCCCTAGGGACTTGTTGGAGTCAAGAAACCAAGCAACATGAAATACACACAACCAAAAGTAAGATAGAAAAAATCAAACTAAAAAAATGAATATATACATTTTTATGTAAAAATAAAGGATAATAAGGAAAGAACTAAAAGGAAACTAACTAGCCTATCTACACTAATCTAAATATCTTAGAGATTCACTCCATGAAGACCCAGGAAGAGTAACAAAAAAAATGCTTGAGGTATTTCCAATTGGTGGGAAATGTAAACTCTTATCCTTGCAAATATTGGAGCTTGAAAGTGTTTTTTCCCAATGTTTACACAATCTAATATGGGCCAATCCAAAAGGGTGTGAATTTTTCATTTTTTCCCTTAGGCTCGGATGCCTTGTTCCAAAGAAGAACTAGGTCTCCTTATCTAAACACCTTGATTTTGGATCTTTTATCAAACCATCTCTTGACTATGGTTTGATGTTTTCTAAAATTATCAAATGTTTTCTCCCTTACATGTTCCATATAAATTATATCCAACAATCTATAATTGGATATATTTTGGCTCTCCTCCATGTACTCTTACATAAATATGTATGTGGGCAACTTGAGAGTGATAGGAAATATGGGTTCCTATCCATACACCAATAGGAATGATGAGTCTCTTAAGGCTTTCTTGATCCTTATCCTATCATCCAAAAGTGAAAATTTAAGGAGCTTGTGCCAAGTCTTGGGTTTGTCTTCAAAAGACTTCTTGATTGCCTTTATTAGGTTCTTATTTGTTGACTTAGAGACTCCATTCCCTTGGGGACAATGGTAGGATGAAAACTTGAGAGTGATGCCATTATCATAATCCCATTTGATCATCTCTATGGATATGAAGGTAGATCCATTAACATATACTAGAGATATTAGGGTCCCAAACCTAGTACAAATGTTTTCTTCTAAAAATTTAATCACTTCCTTAGTCTTGCATTATTTGGTGGCTACAGCTTCATTCCACCTTGTATAACAATCTAAGGAAATAAGGACATATTTGTGACCTTTAGATGAGTTGGGGTTTATTACACCAACAAAGTCTAACCCCCATTAAGCAAAGGGTTTGTCAATCATGACTAGCTGTAGAGGCATTATTGCCTTTGGCTCCTTGGTGCTA
Source organism: Torreya grandis (assembly GCA_037957365.1). Lineage (NCBI taxonomy): Eukaryota > Viridiplantae > Streptophyta > Pinopsida > Cupressales > Taxaceae > Torreya > Torreya grandis. The sequence continues at coordinate 90,952 of JARHVA010011044.1, forward strand.
AAAATTTGGAATGAATGACATTCCCTCACATGTTTATGAGCATGTTTAAAAATATTTGGAAAATAATAGGCATCTCTAAGAATTTTATGGGTTTTGGTTTCCCCAGATGGATATCCACTACCTAGTTTTTCATGAAAGGCATTCATGATTTGGTGGCTTCTTCTTGTAAAACACATCTCAAGTATATTCCTTCAAAGTTCCTTCTATATAATATTCCATTCTTGATCAAGTAGTAGGCCACCTTTAGCCTTAGGACCCTTTTTTACTCCCTGGATAGACCTACAAGACAAGTACCATTGATTGTCAAATGTATGATTGGGTCATACCACTCACTATCTTGAAAGTTTTATTGATCTACTTACATAAGACTTTGCCTAGGGTTAGTATTAACAATCATCTAAATCAAACCTTGGAACCTTATCAATTTTTTTGTTTTCATCTCTAGGTCATATTCCTATAAGATTGACATCCATTTACCTCTACATTCTCCCAATTCATTCTAACTTAGCATAAGTTTAGTGGTAGGGTCAGGTAAGATGGCATGTAACATATTTATAAAGATGTAATGCCTAAATTTCTTAATTACCTTGAATAATGCATATGCCTATTTATAAATCAATGAATAATTTAAATCAAAATTCTTAAAATTGGTGCTCATAAAATCAATTGGGTGGTCACACCGTTCAATTTTTTGAGTTAACACTGTAGCCATAGCGTGGTCAAATGAAAAGGAATAGAGGTAGAAGTCCCTTGGAAAGTTAGGACTAACAAGGACTAGAGCTTGATTGATCGCCTCCTTGATATCATGGAATGCCTTCTTGGAATATTTAATCCATGTGACTTTAGAATCCTTTATCATGTCATTTAGTGGTTTGACAATTTCTTCAAAACTAGAGATAAACTTTCTTATAAAATTTATCTTACCAAAAAATGACTTTAGTTTTTTTTTACTATTTATAGGTCTTATTCTAGATATGGCCTCCACTCTTTTAGAATCTATAGAGATCCCATCCTTAGTTATAATATTACCTAATAATTTCCCTTTAGTTACACAAAATATTATCTTCTTAGGGTTCAAAGAAATGCCATACCTTATACATATTTCAAAAACTTGTTGTAAATACATGAAGTGATCTTCCCTATTTTTAGAAAAAACTATTAGATCATCTATATATATGATAATACACTTATCAATCAAGCCTTGGAAGGCATGGTCCATAACTCTTTGGAAAGTGGCTCCTACATTGATGAGTCCAAAGGGAATTCTCTTGTAGGTAAAGGTTCCCCACTTTATTGTGAAGGTTATTTTCATCCTATCCTCTCTATCAACCAATACTTGTTGTAACTTCAAAAGCCATCAAGGAAGGACATCATTACTAATCCTAAAACAACTTGAATTTCTTGATCTAGGGAAGGAAGGGGGTATTTGACCTTTTCTAATGCTTTTTTCAAATTCATGAAGTCTATATAAAGCCTAGTCTCACCATTCTTCTTCCTAAATGGCACCAAATTGGCCACCCATGTAGAGTGCCTGATGAGAAAGACTATCCTAGCATCTAGAAGTCTCTTAACCTTTTTAAGGATCATTGGTTATAGGATAGGGTTTAAAGGCCTTTATTTTTTTTGAATGTTATGATATCTCTATATCAGGTAAGGAGTTTCTTAGCTTTCTTATTTTCAAAATTTTTGCAAGCCTTCCCAATATTTACCAGTTGACGTTGATCATGAAGGCCTAAATAAATAGCATTATAGTTCTTTCCATTTAACTTGGGAACCTTAGAAGCCTTAGAAATTTTGTCCTGATCAAATATTCTCTCTAAAGCAATCATTCCCTTTCAAATCTTATTGTCAATCAACTGAATGACTTTGACATTAAATTTATCTTCCCTAGATGTACTTCCATTAGCTTCATCAATGATATGACCTTAAAATTATTTGAAATTAGTAATTAAATCTAATATCTATTGATCATCATTGAATACTTATAAGTGGTTAATATTATATGGCACTAAAGGACAAGGGATCAATTCAATGCTAAAATTAGGGGAATCTTGATTAGGCATGGGGTTAGCTACAATAGATGTCAATTCATCAGCTACTTGTTTCTCTTCCCTTGTGATGGAATTGATGATAAATTCATCAAAGGATTCAATTACATCCCAAACTCTGAACTTATACCTTTTAAGGTATGAGAGCTTACATTGGTACTTGCTTCTGAATTGGTTAACCACTAGTTCTAAATTCCCATAAACTAGTAATTTTTTGACCTTGTTTTTTATAGAAAATTATAAGCCAAGGATAAGGACTTCATATTCAATGATATTTTTAGTAAAATGGAATTGGATTCTATAAGAATCATGGTACCTCTTTTTAGTAAGGTTAGATAAAATAATACCAACACCTAATCTAGCATTACAACTAGCACCATCAAAGTGCAATTTCCACAATCTAGGAACAACATAAGCATTCTCGATATCACACACCTAGTTATCCTATAGGGTGAAAACCCCTAAGTTTAATTATATTATATTGAATCTCTCATTTAGTCCATTATATTCAGTTATCATATGCTCTATTCTAGGTTCTCTCTCAACTCTGATCTAATTGGGGACACCTTTCCAAGGTAGTCATAGATGTGAACAATCTATGGACATGTAACCATTCAAATCCTTATTCCATTCTCTACTCAATAAGATTATATAAACATCAAGTATTTCAACCACCTGAATATCAATGAATTTTTTCACACTAGGCTCAAAAGCTAGTTGCATATGAACATTTAATAATTCTCCTACAACTTTAACCCTAAATTTGTCTGATTGGTTGACAACCCTATCAAACTTTATTGGTGTTAAACCAAGTTGATTGCATATTATTATAAGTATGATATTAGTATATGCTCATAAATATAATAATAAATTATGAAATTTTTTACCAAACATCTTGATAGTGAGCAAGAAGGGAAGAGACTCAGCTTTGGTTTTATGAATTGTTACATTGGCATGATCAATCTTACAGGAACTATGTTTTTTTTAAAAAGATTCCAATAAGAGATACCTTTGCTCTATAATATATTTAAATTCATGAAATGTTATATTATCCTTTATTTTCTTCATGTCCTCAACTATGCAATGTTATATTATCCTTTATTAGCCTTTATTAGCTTTTTTAACAAAGAACTAGGAATCTCAACATTGGGTTTAAAAGTAATCCCTTTTGGTTACTTCAAATTATTGCTTAAAGAGGTGTTAGGAGGAGTTCAAAAGTTTTTTGGAGGCATTGAGGTATTCAAGGGATTCCTCTACTCTCTATTCATCAAGGGATAGGTCTTCTTCAAGAAATACTGAAAGGTTTGGATCTCCTCAGGGACCTCATCAGGTTCATTTTCCTCTTAAAAGGGGAAATCAAAGGTGTCCACCATGAAGGACTGATCAAATGGATTAGATCCAGAGGTGATTTCACCACTTTATTTGTTATGGAACACTTCAAATGTGTCTAAATCTTCTTGGATGGCCTCAAAGGCTTTGAAAAATTCTATGCAGTCAATTTTCCCATGCTTGGCTATGTAATGTACCCTATAATAGTCAGGCAATGCAATATCAGTAAGATTAATGTCAATATTATATTACTATAATATGGTTCATTATCCTTATTATTATTAAAACTATCATTATAAAATTTGTTACTTGACCTATTGAACCTTCGAAATGATAAATTCCTACTAGAGTGTTCTCTAGTATTGCCCATTTTTTTTGTTATTGAAGGAAATCAATGCTTAATTTTTGAACCATTTTCAAGATGAATTCATTCTAATTTTTTGGAGTTTCAAAATTATGTACCTAGTTATTATTAATATATGGTACCAAATCTCTTTGATCACTTGGGTTGTAGCCATTAGTGGGATGAGTCAAGAATCCTAGGTTTTGATTTGGAGCTACATGACTTAATGGAAATTGGGTCAAATTTGGGAGTTAGTTTAAGGCTAGGATATTTTTATTATTTTTGGGGAATAATTTCATCATAGGTAGGTGTGGTTTCACATTTGGGACTAAATAAGCCATTTTCCCCTGGGGCTATATTTGATCATTAATGATTACTGATCATAATAGGCTTGGGCTAATGAAGCTATAACTGGGATAGACCTCTTTAGGAACATAGAAGTCATAGGATATACTACATCTTTGTATATTTTAAAGTCTAGGACATCATTAGGCTTATAGGGTTCTATGATCTTACTATACATATTTTTTATCTAGTATTGAAGGACATGATAGGCTCATCAGTATCCCTTCTAATAGTAGTGAACTAGTGGTAAATAACACAAGGACTAATAATATTAGCAAATTGATCAATAAATACATTGTTAAAATCATTCCAACTTGTGATATAGTTATCAGGCAAATTCAAGAACCATTCATAAGCAACATCTTTAAAGTAAATGGAAATAGCCTACATGCCACATCTTCATGTACAACATTAAGCAATCTTAAATCAGCTTTAAAATATTTTATATGTTCCTTAGTATTCACTACACCTATTATACTAAAGGTAGGTAAATATTTCTTAGGGTTTCTTGGAGGATCATGAACCACTCCCAACACATTAATCGAGGAATCCCCTAACCATGCCATACTTGGGTGATATTTAAAGGAATAGGTACCTTGAATTAGTGAAGTTAGAAGATATTTAGATCTCCTACATGTAATTTTATCACATCTAGCTATTTTGTGTACCCCAATCTTGAGCAAAGGATCTCTAGTCAATGAGTGTGATCTTGTTCTAATTTTAGGCAATTCTAGCTTGAAATTCAAAGATATTGCCTAAAATATGATGTGTCAATTTAACTTCTATAAAGAACAAGATTTAGACCTGCATATTGAGCTTATTCTGTAAAGGTGGCATGAAGAATTTCAAAATACATTGACCCTTGACTGAATTAGCTCAAAGGTGCATCCAACTACATGAATATGGTTTATCTTTGCAAGTCTAAGACTAAAGGAACTCAAATTTATGAAAGATATGCCCACCTTTGATCAAAATGAACCATTCAAACCTCAGATACTATGGATTTTCAAAGTTAAAGCCAAATTTACTAGAATCAAGAATTAATGCCCAAAGAACTTCAAAGGAAGCACAAATATGCACTGAAAACACCAAAGGTTGATGATATTTATATTTTAAAGTAGAGAATTCACTCAAAACACAAAGATATACTAATCTTTAGGTGAAACAAGGCTAAGATCAGTAAAGATTCAAAGAATTCACCCTCCTAGTGTCAGTGGGAGCTATCCTATTGATGCTTCTAAATGTACCATAAGTTCCCTTAGTGTTTAAATAACACTTCTCATTTAGAATTTAGAAAATTTAGAGAATGAGTTGCAAGTTTTGACAATTTGGTTACCTATGGTGAAACAATAGTAGAGTAAGATAATTATTCCACAATATTTATTTAATTTTGGTGGTTGGAAGAAACCTTGGCCCATTCTTCATGAATCCTTATTGATACTTAGTGAATTATGATCCTACTTTAAGATACAAACTTATCTAAATGGATATTTATAATGTGGTTAAAACTAAGATGATGATGGTGTAAAAAAGAGCAAAGAGAAGGGTGGAGAAAAAAATAAATAAGTAATTTCCAATTTTAATCCTAAACATTATGATAAATTATTAATGGCAATTGAATACGCACTTAAAAAATATATAATGCAACATAGCCTAAGCTCAAATATCACTATATATCAGGCAAAATTTAGAGGAAAACATTTAAGAATCACAAGTAAGAACCAGATCTACTTTAGGGAGTTACCATTGTAATCAAATATCCATTGCACATCTGAATACAAAGCAAAATGAAATTAAGTAGAACCTAAGATATTTTAACTAATCTAGCATAGGCACAAATTACAAACCTTATGATTAAATAATGTTGTTCAGAATTCAAAGACACTATTCAAATTCAAGACCTCTACTAAAAATTGAGAGAAAAACTATATTAGCAATTAACACATCAAAATGGACAATCCTTACAAAATTCCTTCATTCTATTAATTTCTACGAGTATACAAAGTTGCTCAAAAATATCTCCCTTTTTATAATGGTGATGCATGCCTTTATTGGAAGAATAGGTAGTATACCAATCAATTACAAAATATAAGTGTACAAAGGTAATGATAGATGTCCTTATAATCTCTATAATACATGTGCTTTCCCAAATCATAATGAACTAGAGGTAGATATGCTAAAAAACTAGCATATGCCTTTATAATGGAATATTCTATTATAAAATCTTACCTAATTTCTATTAGAATAGAATATTTATCTAACTTGCTAGTGGGGCCCTTGTTTGTTACTAGAGGATGCTCATGGCCCTCTCATGTTGTTCATAAAATAATTTGAGATATATAGTAGGATTCATGATGCACTCCTCTTGGTCTGCTAGTTCTTCGAATTCTTTATCATTTCTGGACAAGGCCTCCTTGATGATTCTAACTTCATTGATCCTCTCACCTACATTAAATATCATATCCAATATCTTTTTTTTGTCCTATCTAGGTTATACTTTATTTTTCCCTTGGATTTCTTGAGTCACCAAAGTAGCCCTATGCTTGAACTCTTCATGACTAATGAGGCCAAGGGTATTAGGTTATGTAGGATTGATAATCATGGTCCCAAAAAGCTACTCAATTCTACTAATGATCTCTTTGTCATCTTTTAGAATCCCCTTTACCATGGTGTGCTAGGTACTCAAGATCTAAACCTTATCAATAATAATCCCCAAGATTGTGCCTAGGTTTCCCATACTTATGGTTCTATAGTTTAGGATCTCCTTCTTTACTTGAATGTTGAGGAGATGAGAAATCTTGTCCTCTAAATCTTTACATTAGGTGACCAAGTCTTTGGCTAATGTATCTTGGTCCTATAATACACTCTACCTCATCTTCATTGACTTTAATACCTCAAACATGCCATAGAATGACTCATCAATTATCTTGATCATGGCATCTGGTACTGATAAGATTTCTTGAGTTTGTAAGTTTTCCTTCTCTCTTTTTAAATTTTAGATCCTTTATTTTAGACCCTGAACTCCAACCTTGGCTTGTTATTTTGCTTTTATTAGGGCCTTTCTACATCTTCCACATAGATGGTAGCTTCACCAAGTTTCTATCCTCCCATACGAGTTAATCCTATAAATGGATCCACCTTATGAAAGGTGAATTATTTTATCCCAACCATGGCTATCCTAGTTGGTATTATTCCTAATTTTATTATCTCAAGATTGAAATGAACTATGGTAATTGGTTCCTTGAACTTGGTAGGTTTTAAGACCCTCCACACCTAAGCTAGTAGATGCTCATGTAATATCCACTTCTTACCTCCTAAGCTTGGGAAACCATAATTCTCTTTTTATTCATGTTCCTTCATTATAGCCTTTATCCAAGGCTTAATTTCATCATGCATATCCACACCAACTCTTGTCTTGGCCCATGAGTGGGAGAGAGATTGGATATTTTTAATTTTCCATATATGAACCAATCAAGAATGACTAGTCCATGAATTAGAAAGTCATCACTGAAGAGATTGACCTTCACTAGTGGGATGAGTGAAGGTCAATCTAGGTTTCTTCCTTGGTTCTACTAGGACCAAGGCCAATTTTTCCTTTATTTTCTCTTGAGGTGCCATGGGATTTAGCTCTTTTACTATTATTTCCCTAGTGGAGTCCTCATCTCCACCTGAGCCATAAGACTCTACAAGTTTCTTGAGGGCACCCTCAATTGTCTCTTTTGGCTCCAAGGCTATCATTTCAACACACTAGATTAGGTAAGGTGGCCTCTGTTGCATTGTTAAAGGTAAAGGTCCTTCTCTAGGTATTTATTATAATCTTATCTCTCTAACCTTCTCTTTTCTTTTACATTGATCATCTTGCATTTTCCCAACCTATTATTAGGACTACTACGGTTGCTCATGAGTTATCCCAAATGGCCTGGTAGTAGATGGTATTGTGAAGGGTGATTTTACCATGTTTTTACCAATTTCTTATTATCCCTAACCATTATGTGTTATAGATTGATCTTGTGGCCTTGGATCATGGTCAACACTTCCCCATAGTTCCTATCTCCCATGTATATGGTGTCATGGATACCTAGTTAGTGCACATACTCAAGCTTGAGCTTTTTGACCTTTAGATGCTTTCCTACTTTGTTCCTTGGATCCCACATTTTTAATCCATCTTTTTGAAAGCCAAATGAATTCATATGTGTGACCATAACTCCCACCTGATTGTAGTATTTAATTATGATTTTCCCAATATCTAATGGGAAGGGTGAAGTAAACCTTTCCTCTTTTCCTTGCAAGGATGAAAATACTGGTAGTTAAGTTTTGATAGGTATAGATATATGAAATACATATGATTTTTTGATTTAGTACAAAATTAGTATGTGTATACTCAATCTCTCTCTCTCTCTCTCTCTCTCTCTCTCTCTCTCTCCTCTCTCTCTCTCTCTCTCTCTCCTCTCTCCTCTCTCTCTCTCCTCTCTCTCTCTCTCTCTCTCTCTCTCTCTCTCATATACAGTATCATATACAATATTCATATATTATTGATGTTATGACCACTTGTATATTAGACTATGAATATTTTTTATGTGAAATATGGACT
>JARHVA010011045.1:0-99461 GCA_037957365.1 Torreya grandis
GGTCTATTTGTCATGGAACTAAGCCTTAATTTAATTTTTCCATGATAATTTAATTGAAGTGTGATTCTTGTCTTGATATAATTTAATTATTGGGATTGACCTCTATATTTTATACCTTAGAACCCCCTTTTACTAGTGAGTGAGTGAGATGCCAACACATGGCATGATCTCACTCTTTTTCTTAGTCAATGAGTTTTGAAGCATGTACCTTGGGACTTTAGAAATGGTTCAATGAGATGTCAAAATATGGCTAGATATTTATTATTTAAAGGCTCAAGATCTCCATATTTTCTTTGTTATGTTTGAAAGTAGTGAGTTAATGGATGGTTCCATGTGGATGGTCCCTGCTTATCTAGAGTATTTTTTATGTTTGATTGTATATGCTTACTTGATAAGCTGAAAATGAGTGATATCATGCCAAACAACATGATCTCAATTATCTAGAAGGTCACCTAGGCTCTATTGTGGATCTCTATCTATAGAATCTGGATGAGGGAGATGTTGCCACATGGATGGTCCATGCTTGTCCAAAGTGTTTGTGACTTAGCCATTGGAATCAATAGCAATGAGTGACCAAGATGAATACACATGACACAATCCTAGTTAATCAAGTGAAAAGGGATTATAACCTTGAAAATAAGTTTTGTAAGAGTGAGATGAAGAGACGTGTCCAAATATCATGAACATGAATACTCACCAAAATTAAAAATACTTAGTCTCTTCACAAATCCTTTGCAAGGAAGTTAGATTCCAACATGTGAAACAATATTAGAGCTCTAGACCTAGTCATTAAAATTTAAACTAACTTTCCACTCTTAAATTTGATGATTGTTCTTATTAGAAGAGAGACATGTGATTAAGGCTAGGCTTGGAAACTTTTGTAAAATGACCAAGTATAAACAAATCACTCATACTACAAAGAATCTTTCTGAGTTGGATCAAGTCGACTTTAACAAAGTGGCCCTATGGATTCTAAATAATCTTTAAAATATCACATAACTGGGTAACCCCAATTAGCCAAATTAATCCATAAATCAAAATAAAACTCAAATTTGATGAACTTCATAAAACTAAAATCCAAATAAATGCATATAATAACTTTAATAAATATGTCCATTTAGACACTTAGACTTAGATACCAATCAAATTAATAAATAAATTATGGAAACACTCAATTAGTTTGGTTAGTTCAAAATCAAATCAAGGCTTCATTTTGAGTTAAAAACTCAAATTTAAGATAATGACTTCTATCTTAGACTTGGACTGATTCATTTCACAACAATACATGGACATTGAATTTTAGCTTAGAGTGGGTCCTCATTTCAATTTTTTAAAATGGGGCACGTTGGTCATAAAAAAATGGTGACAATTGTGGGGAAATGTTGCCTCGACATTTAAAATCTAGACTATGGAGAACCATTATTGAATTGTGATATAATCAACTAAAATCTTCCTTGAGATGAACTTAGATGAAAACAACCTACTCAATTATGCTTCAACAAATAACATATGGGGCCCTAATTTATTCAAAGGGTCATTTTTTGGAAAAGTGATTCTATTATTTTAAATCAATAGGGTAAGTTTAGGCACATCTCAGGTACTCATAAATTCTTGAGAGGGTAATTTGTTTGTAAAATTTGGCTTGGGAAAAGAAAGCTTGGGTAAAGATATACTAACATCTAATTGTCTATAGCCCTAAAAGAGATTCATTTGATCCCACTCCAAGCCTTGCTCCATTTCTAGCCAAGTGTGAAATCTTGTGATGGAAATTTCTTAAATCACCCTTTCTTAGGAATAAACTTACATTTTCATTATATCTATATTTCTTTTCATTTTGATGTTTCTTTTGCTTAATCTAGGAGGGTTGGGGGACCAATATAGCCAAGGTATAGGAATGGTTCAATGATATCTTGACACAAAGAAGGTACTTTTATTGGTCAGTGATCCTATTGTGTTTGCAATGTTCTTAGCAAGTGTTATGATGACCTTTGTTAAAATAGGTCATTTATCAATTCACTTGCTCAATTCTAATTCAACGGTTCCTAATCCTTTCAATATCTCAAGAGGGATTCCTTTATTTATCACTTTTTTCAAGAATGGGAACTCACCTTTTGTCTTCCAATTTTGGAAATGTGTTTTCAGTGCCTTGTGAATTTGGATGTGATCAAGCATGGGGACCAATGCTTGGATTAGACTATATATTTTGAGAACTATCTTAGTTACTTCTAAATCTAAATTATGGGAACAAGGTACAACCATTATAAGGTTATCAAGGGAAAATAAGAAAAATACCCAAAGCAAACAAACACAAAAAAATAACATAAAGCATGAAAAGGAAAGCAAAATCACAATAAAGTAGAAGAAAACATAACAAAAGTGAGCTAGTTAACTTTAATTTAATATTTACATCACCAGTCTTTGACTAGGGGGTTATTCTAAAATTGTAGTGGAATGGAAAACTAATAAATAATGATTCAAGAACTATGCATTCATAGGTAGTGGGAAATAATTCCCTTTAAGGTCTTTTAATTGAAATGTGTTTTGCCCTAATAATTCATGTATCTGTTATGGGACAATCTAGTGTGGGTCAAGTTTGGGATGTTTCCCTTTATTATCATGTGCTTTGTCCCATAAGAGAACTAAGTCTGATAAATGAAATGACTTCATATTTTCCCTCTTATTGAGACATCTCTTGACAGTCACTTGATGTCTACTAAAAAATTTTAGAGCCTCTCCTCATACATCCTCTAATTAGACAATGTCTAGCAGCCTTGAGTTTCTTTTATCAATGTCTTCCATATACTCTTTCATAAAATTGTAAGTTATATACTTGAGGGTAATTGGGAAGATATGATGCAACCACATATTAGCATAAAGGTGATATTTTTAGAGATTGCTTATATTCAGTACAGTTAGCCCAAAGAATATATTTTAATAGTGAATGTCAATCCCTAGGATTCTTTTCTATAGATTTATTGATGGCATTGGTCAAGTTATTATTGGTTAACTTAACCAAACCATTCCCTTAAAGATATTAGTTTAATTCAAACCTAAAAGTGATTTAATTTTCATAAGCCCATTATGTGAGCTCAATTGACTAGAATACAGGTCCATTATTGTAGACTAACGAGGTTGGGGTACCAAATCATGTTTTTATGTTTTCGTTAAGGAACTTGATGAATAAATTGGATATTTTATTCTTTATTTCCACCACCTTTGTCTACCTTATGCAATAATTAATGGATATAAGTATGAATCTATGGACAATTAATGATTTTGGGTTGATGACTCCAACAAAGTCAAGTCCCCATTGAGCAAAAAGATGCTCTTTTATCATAAGTTAAAGGGGAATTGCTACATGAAATTTATTATTTATGAAGGTATAGCATTGATGATATGCACATACATGATCATGGGCATAATTTATGATGGTAGGTTAATAATACCTAGCTCACATAATTTTTTGAGTAGTTGTAATCCTTGAAAGATGGTCACTACCTAATTTATCATGAAAGTTAGGCATGACTTCCTTAGTTTCTTCTTTGGATAGAAATTTGAGATAGATAAATTCATAGATATTTATATAGATCACTCACTTATTTAACATGTAGTGGGATTTTTTAATATTAAAATATATTTTATGCATTTGATTGAGTCCTAGAAGATTATTTCTATAAAGGAGGTGGTGGACAATTGGATTATACCATTCTTAATGGAACATTTTTGACTAGTCCAATTACACCATTTTGATCCTTAGGTCAATTTTAGTGATCAATTGAGTAATAACTTGGCCTCAGACTCACTTGATATGTTTTATCTTAAGGTCATACACCTTCATATTAGCATCCATCATCCTCTATGTTTTCCTAGCTTATTCTACCCCAACATTAGCTTTATAGGTGGGTCTAGGATGATGGTGTGCACCTTATTTATAAGAATGTAGTGCCTAAACTTATTCATAGCCTTGACTAAGGTGTAGGCATACTTTTCCAAGGTAGAACACTTAAGCTTTTAATCCTTAAATTTTGTGCTTATGAAAGTGATTGGGTGTTCATCTTCATCTAGTTTTTGGGTGACCACTAGAGCTATGGTGTGCTCCAAAGTAGAGGAATAAAGGTTTAAGTCCTTCATGTAGACTAGGTTGATTAATAATGGTGCCTATATGATGGCTTCCTTAATTTCTTGGAAGGATTTCCTAACTTTAGGATTCCACTCCACCTTTACTTCCCATTTCAACATTACATTCAAAGGTTTAACAATCTTGACAAAACTAGATATGAATTTGCATACAAAATTAATCTTACCAAAGAATGAATTTAATTCCTTTTCACTATTAGGCAAATGTATCTTGGAAATCACACTATCATGCTCATGGTCGATAGAAATACCTTCCTTAGTGATGACATGACCAAGGATATTACCTTTTGCCACATTGAATACACTTTTATTTGGGTTAAACAAGATACCATACCTCCTGTACCTCTCAAAAATATTATGAATATGGTGAATATGATCAAACTTGAGTTTTTTAAAAATAGTCAAGTCATCCATGTAATTAAAAATGTATTTACCTATCAGACCTTTGAAATCAAATCCCATAGATCTCTAAAAGGTGACTCCAATGTTTAAAGTCCAAAGTCAATCATTTGTAATGAAACCACTTGGTTGTAAATGAAAATTTCATTCTATTTTTAGAGTTTACTAGAGCCTGGTTGTATCTTAAGAATATATCTAAAAAGGACATCATCTAGGATCCACTTATCATTTGGATCACCTCATCAAGGGATCAAAAAGGGAAATTATATTTTTTAGAAGAATGGTTTAGGCTCTTAAAATCCACACTGAGCCATATTTTTCTATTTTTCTTATGAATAGGCACCAAAATGGCTACCCAAGTGGAGTGATGAATTGGGAATATGATTGCAACTGAGAGGAATTTATGACATCCTTGTGAATAAGTGGTTCTAGATTTGGATTCATAAGTCACTACCACTCTTAAAGGTTTTTGGTTTTGTTTGAGTGGGATAGTGTGGGTTATTACCTTTAGGTAAAAGACCTTAAGGTCTTCATCAGGCCAAGTAATAACATCTCGTTACTAAAACAACAATTTTCTGAGTTATTCAATCTCAACAAAGGTGTAATCTAGGCCAATATAGACATCATGTGGTTGGTCTAATGATCCTAGATTAATCATTTTGGACCTTTGATCAATGTGTATTGGTCTTTCAGGTCTATGTGTGGGATTTTAAAGGTCAAAAATTATCTCAAGGGATATCATACCTTTTAGAACCTAGTTTTACTTCAAGTTCATAATACCATCCTGGTCACAGTCCTCACCCTCAGGGTCATCTATTTTTGACTCATCTATAATTTGGGTATCAAATACTCCCAAGCTATTGAGTAATTTTAAAATGTGGTGGTTGTCCTCAAAGAACTAGAATTTATTCACATTTTTTAGGACTAAAGGACATGGAATGAGCTCTACTAAAATTTTTTGCAGCCTTGAATCATTTAGGGGTCAACAATAATTTCCAATGAATCAACCAATGGTTTTTATTCTCTAGGAATGGGGAGACATTGAAATCACTAAAAATTTATATCAAATCCCATGCCCTATGATTTTATTTCCTTAGATAATAAAACTTTCATTCAAACTTGCTCTTGACTTGGTTCATTACCAGTTCAGAATCCCTAAACACTCAATTCTTTGACCCTATGTTTCAATGTAAATTGTATTCCTGAGACCAAGGATTCATATTCTTCCAATTTTTTGGTGTAATGGAACTATATTTTGTTTCCATAAGGGGTCAATGAGAATAATTCCTACTCTAGAACCTTGTTTAGAAAGGGCCCCACCAAATTACAAGGACCATAGACCTGAAAATTCAAGATCTTTATCATCTTAGTTTTCAATACATTTTTAAAACAAATTATAAACACCTATGTTAGAGGATATTATGTTTATCTATTCATTAGCTATGTTTTATTCCATGATCATGTGTTTTATTCTAGATTTTCCATCAACATAGATATGATTAGCTACACCTCTCTAGGGTAACCACATATGGGATAAGTTTATAGCTATGTACCCATTTAAAGTTTTAAACCAGTATCTACTAAGAAACATTCCATAAGCCTCTAGGATTACCACTAATTGAATATCCATAAACTATTGGATCCTGGGATCATATTCCATCTGCATATGCACATTCAAGAGTTTACCCACTACTTTAACTTTAGACTTATCAAATTGGACCATTATTTTATCTAACTTAATAGGTGTTAATCCTAGTTTTTTCTAAATTCTGGAAGGCATGACATTCTTAGAAGATCTTGAGTCAACTAAAAAACTATTATTATTCTTCCCAAATAGCCTAATTATAAGGAAGAAAGATGGGACCTCAACCTTATTCTTATGTATTAGCATGTTAGTGTGCCAAGGCTTAGTTTAGGTTAAAATTGTTCATTTGTGAGTGAATTTAGGAGGATATATCTTTACTCAGTGATCTGAGATAGTTCATGAAAATTGATGTTTGCCTTGATCTTCTACATGTCCTATACTATATTACACTTAGTCTTGCTAGTGGTAGGCTAGATATCTTTAGGTAGCTTATGATTATTTACCTTTGTGGGTGGAGGATCATTCCTTTCTCTTGTATTAGGAGGAGTGGACATGGTAAGGGGCTATTGTTTCATCTAGTTCCTAAGAGTATAGTTACTCCTTTCAAATTGGTATAAGGCCTACACCTCATTGGTAACCTCATTTAGCTCATTATCATCATGGCTAGGGAAATATAATGTCTCTAATAGCATTTTAGTGCTCAAGGATCTTAGTGAATTAGAGGTATCAATCTAATTGGAATACTTTGGGTAGTTTAGGATTATCTCATACTCTTCCATCTATTTCTATAAGACATTAAATGCACTATAGAATTTAATGTGATCAAGATCACCATGCTAGGATGTATTGTGCACATGGAACTAGTTTATTAGGTGATGGCTCTAGTTGGTTGTTATAATGGTTATAGGGATGATTGTATCATTGGTAAGTGATCCAAAAATAGTATTTACCCCCTAGGTAATTGAAACTTGTTTTTAGAATCGGATGTAAAATATTCTCAATTTATAGATTAAATCAAATAAAAATTGGATTAGTATTCTATAAATGAATATGAGTGATTAGAAAACTCTAAAAACTCATTTCCAAATTGAAATTCCTTTTGATGTCATTTCAAGATTTTATGCAAATTACTTAATGTTTCTTTAATTCTTGTACAAATTGAATTATAAAGAAAACACACCATACTAAAAAGAAAAATTAACATAATATTGATAATAGAGTTCACCCTTTTAGGGGCTACATATTCGGGTTCATAAATCATGAATCGATACATTAAAAAGATGTAAATACCATCAAATTAAAACTTACCTCTCAATATGGATTTTAAAATAAAAAAATAGTACTAAAATATAACTATGTGAAGACTCTAAGATGCTCAGTAACACACCTTCCCTTCATTCATAGTACTTATTCTTCATCTCTAAACATTCAAGAAAGTTTCTCCATTAAGAGTGTATGAAAAACTTTTAAAAAATGGGCATTATGACATTTAGCAGAGTATCTCTAATTTATAACAAACCTATAACTCCCCTAAATAACCTTGCAACAACATGACCATCACCTTATATGGCCAAAATCCTTAAAAAATAGAATCAACATCATCATTGACTCAGGTCTTTATCCATAAATACCAATTTGTATATATATATTTTTCTTCTAATGCCATGGTGTAACGACTAAGGTCCAACACTTTTGGTACTCATGTCAATGGTTAAAATCCTATGAACTCTTTTTTTTCCAACCACATAAGCCATAAAATTTACCATATAGGGATTAATATCCCACATGCATCAGTTTATAACTTAGCTTAAGCCTAAAAAAGGCTATCATTGGTGCATGTGATGTGGCTTAGGCCATGTCTATCTCTCCTTTTTTTGGTTTAGGTTTAGATGATCTGAGGCTATCCTTCAAGCTTAGTTAGATGGTTATGAAATAGGATATTGACTAAAATTAGGCAAGTTTAGTTTGAATAGTTGGAACCACCTACGAGTTGGTTGATTAGCTTGATCCTAAGAAACATAGAATATAGTCTTCAAGCTCAGTCAGGCTAACATGATAGGTATATCTTGATCTCACCTTAGCATTAGTGACTTGGAATTAGTTTGATAATTTAAAATATAGGGGTTATTAGTCTTACATGTAATGCTTAAATAACACAGAGGTATATATATACAAAAAAATTACAATGATGATATTAAATAATGGAGGTAAAGGCACCCATCCACAAAAAGAGTGTGTCAAACTTGGTTGAGGGTCCATAGCCAATAAATAGTAGGGCCCATTTATCCAAACTGAGTGTTGAAGATTAAAGGAGAAAACCAAAAACACCCTTTTACCATTTATTTTTCACTACCACGTGTCACATGCTAATTGTTCCACTTGACAGTCATACATGCATCCATGTCACCATTTGATTGTTGACTATTTTTTACCTAAAATTTGACCAGTGGTATATAAAGCATATGATGTCCATTTTATCCATCCCAATATGTATTATAAATCTCTCAAAATTCTCTTCCATACTATACCAGTTTTAGGATATATTGGGAAATTATGACACCCAACTTTTGGATCATACCTCCCCAATAAGACCCTTTTGGTCTCCAAAAGGAGAATAACCCATTGAATCTACTAAATGGCTTTTTACATCACACCAAAGTTAGAAACTAGAATATATCACTTGAAGGTGTTATAAATTTAAACTATTACTATGAGTCAAATAAACTCCATTTGAAAAAAAACACCAATTCTACATCAGTGAAATAAAATGTCATAAAAAACTTCGCTATAGGAAATAAACTATCGAACTAAAATTATAGCCTAATTATGGAGATTAAAAAAAACTCTTTACCCATTATGAAAAAAAGACTGGTTCACCCATAATAGTCATTGAATATGGTGGATTCTCTCAACCCTAAACTGCATGAAGGTTAAGGTGTTCTTGTTATCAACATCTCATAAGGAAAAATCACATGATGCATACCAAATGGTGTTATACATCATCTATGTACAAAAATGCCCTAAGGAACTTACAAACAATTAAAACACTTGTATAGTTGCATTTACAAACATTACCCATCTATGGGTCTTTAAAAGTACATTTACATGACATGAATGAAAAACATACATGTGAGTGTACAATAGTTTGTAATAAAAACATTACCCAAGATACAGTGGGACTTAAATGTGTAAGATGTCAAGCATATATGAGTGTAATTAATTTTTCCATCTTAGGGTTACTAATGCACAATACATGACAGAATAATCAAGGGAAAATAGATGTGATCACCATCCTGTAAAAAAAATAGTTAACTGTTGTGGACCCTAAAACTAATTATCAATATTTCCCTATATCTATCAACTTATAGAATTTCATAAATAAGAGCCTCTTTACCAACTTACAACTCTGCAAGTAACTGTAAGAAAAATATCATATAAAGGTGAGGATAAAACTAAGAATTTTAAACATGTCTCGAGGTTTTCTTTACCATCTGATTGTTACCTAATTCATACCTCCAAAACTCATCAAACTGAGTTAGTTTCCAAAAATCTTATCACAATGGAAATCTAAAATAGGAGACAACAAATTTTCTTCAAAACACAAGTTTATCAAAAATTCCTTCCCTAGATCTAATAGTTAGGAATTATTTTAAAATAATGTTTGAAGTGAATAAAATCATAATAATCAATACTATAGTCATGCTTATCAAAACTATCCAAGTTAACCATTTTATCAATAAGGGTTGTTCCCTCTTCATGGTTTCAATAAACTAAATAGAAGGTTTCATTATAAACTCTATCTTATGAGAGTTAGATCATCCATTTTTCATTTTTTTAATAAGGCATTAAAACAATTCCACATCAAGGCATATTCTACTTTCAAATAAAGCCTACACAAAGGATTCAAACCAGAATTGTGTATACATAGTTATATTTGAAAATAATATATACCTCTTTAAAAACTATGAAGTGCACGCGTATTGAGAAATGGTTGACATATTATTTGGGTTTTAAATAACTTACTATTTGCTTCCTACAACACTTAACAAAGTTATGAAGACATACCAACTTATCAACCAATTCAAACTCAATACTTAAAGTGCAAAAAAATTTCAAATTTCTGAATAATGCCATATTGCTATTTCCATATCTTACTATGGAAAGTGGTATTTTCACTTTTTCCTATAATTAAGAGAATATGCTTCCAAAATATGATTATTTATCCAAAAATAAAGGCTACACAACTGGTTATCATTACCAAAATATTATGTCAATACCAATATGAAATTAGATCACCATCATACCTTATTATGCCCTTTGTGTAAGAATGATAATAAGATTACAACTTATTCCTCTTGGATGTGCATCACTAAAAATGCCTTGCATTTTATGTGAATGCATCCTGAGATATAAAGGTTTATCCTCTCTCAACACCATCTCACACCTTCAAGTGATAATTGTTTGTTCATCATCTGATTTGAACCTGCAAGACTAGTGGTTTTAGAATCTTAGCTATTAAATAGCTTGTCTTCTTTCAAGATATTGGAACACCTTCCAATTCTCCTTTGCACTAGCCAATCCTACATGGTCAAATAAAATATAAGAACAATACTAAAAATTTGATATACAAAAACTCCAAAAATGAAGTATATCAACAACTGAAGTAAGTCTGGTATCACCCTGCTCTAATACCAAAATTGAACTAAAAATAGGATTTACCCTTAGGTAACTGAAACTTGTTTTTAGAATCAAGTGAGAAATATTCTCAATTTATTTTTTAAATCAAATATAAATTTGATTAGTGTTCTATAAATGAATATGAGTAATTAGAAAACTCTGAAAACTCATTTCTAAATTAAAACTCATTTTTTTCATTTTATGATTTTCTACAGATTACTTAATGTTTCATTAATTATTTCCCAAATTAAATTATAAAGAAAATAAAGCATACTAAAAATAAAAATTGACACAATCTTTATAATGGATTTCACCTTTTTAGGGGCTACATCTCTGGGTTTGTAAATCATGAACTGATTCATTAAAAAGATGTAAATATCATCAAATTACAACTTACATCTCAATATGGATTTTAAAATATACAAATAGTACTAAAATATAACTATGTGAAGACTCTAAGATTCTTGATAACACATTTTCCCTTCATCTATGGTACCTATTCTTCATCTTTGAATATTCATCAAGTTTATCTAGTGCATGAAAAAATCTTTAAAATGGGCATTATGACATTTAGCAGAGTATCTCTAGTTTATAATAGACTTGTAACTCCCCTAAATAACCTTGAAACAACATTACCATTACCTTCCATGGTCAAAGGCCTTACAAAATAGAATCAATGTCATCACCAAATCAGGTCTCTATCTATAAATACCAATTTGTGCATATGTATTTGTACTCTAATGTCACAGTGTAACGACTAGGGAGAAACACTTTTGTCATGCAGGTTAGGAGTTCAAATCCTATGAAATCTACTTTTTCTAACCACATAAACCATGACATTTACCATATATGGATTAATATCCCAAATTCATTAGTTTACAACTTATCTTAAGCCTAAAAAATGCTGCCATTGGTGTATGTGATGTAGCTTAGGCCATGTTTATCCCTTCTTTTGTTTAGTTTAGTGTAGACAATCCTAGGATATCCTTTGAATTTATTTGGATGGTTGTGAAATAGGATCCTGACCAAAATCAGGCAAGTTTGGTGATGAGTATTTGGAACTTCCTATGAGTTTTTATAGATCTCGGGAACTTATGATGCCCAAAAATGACATCTAGATTAGTAAGTAAAGTTCATGTTTGAACTCTCACAACCATTATTTCCAACTTGTCTTTGGAGACCCATGAATTCATTGTTGAGATTATGTACCATATGTTTTTTAACATCTAACTTAGTCTTGGTAGTGTCTTTGGGTAGGCTTTGGTCATTATTCATAGTGGGAACCAATGTTTGATTGTGAGATTGAGGCACTACTTAATTATTGATTAGGATAAGGAAGCCTAGGGTTTAGTTAGGAGTAACATGTCTCAAGGGAGGTTGGTTTGTCACTATCACATGTTATGGCATGGGTATATTCTATATAGTGGTAAAGAGGGGGTTCAAATTAGGTAACTTGGTAACATATTTGGGATGGATAGTGCCAATAGACCTTGAGGGTTCAATTTCCTATCTACTTTGATGACCTCAATGTAAGCTAAAGGTAGATATACAATGAAAGGGTCTCTACAAAGAAACATAGCATTCTATGGATCTAGTGTGTTCTTTTACATTTCAAGGGATAATTGGGCATTTTCTCTATACAACATAGTGATCTGGCTATACATCTTCTAAAACCTAGAATTGATATTCCTTAAAGGATCATTAGGTTCCATTTTGATTTAGGTGAACTATTGGTATGAAGCACTTGGATCAATGAATTTCCAAAATTAGGCAAGGAATGTATTGATGAATTGGTCCCATCTTATTATAGATCCTTCAAAAAAATTTAAAAACCAATCATACCACATCCATCAAACTGAATGGGAAAATCTTGTAGGAAAAATCATCATGTTTAATATTTAGAAGCATGGGAGTAGTTTTGTATGAGGTTACATGTTCCTTATTAGTACACACCACACCTATTATGAATCTTGGGATGTACCTTTTTGGGTTCCTATGTAAAACATGGATAAAGTTAGGAATGTTGATAACAAACCCAACCATCCACACCATAAGTGTAGTCACAAGTGGAGGTCTATTAGGGATAAATTATAGGATGAGCTAGTAGGTGTAACCATAGGTCTTTTTCTCCCTATATTAGTTATATTTCTTTAATGAAATTTTAATGGTGATATGATTAGTCATCCAAGACCAAATAAGGATATATAGTTTTTCACAATAGGCTCTAGGTTGCTTTTAGGTAGGATAATAGCTCAAATCCTTGTTATAAAGTGAGAAGGGGTGCCCTTATTATAACACTAGTTATTTTTGTGTGTTTAGGAATGAAACATGTTGATAATGCATAAAGGGTGGGAAATAATATTTTGTTCAGTGGCCCTCCTTCTAGCACCAATTATTATTCAGTCTAATATCTTTGTCCCAAGTGTATCTACTAGGTTATATAAATTGAGCAAACTCGAGGAAAAATTGGGGTACTTATGTCCTCTCATTTTAAGATTACTTTTGAGAAAATTTGAGGCATAAAATATGGTTATTTAGATCCATTAAATAGTCTTCTTAGAATAGATCTCCAAGAGATGCATCACTACTGCCAAAGGTTAAATACTAGTTTTCTCACTTACAAACAAAACTTGTATACTTCTATCCAAATCAATTTCAATGGATTAAGATTCTAAAGTCTATTGTATTTCACTTCATAGTTTCTATACATGGGGATAAAGATCACTTGAAAATAAACAAACATAAAAAGAGAGAGGGTATGGTATGAAAGATAAACTCTTTGAACCAATGGCAACACAATTGATTCAAGGATCGAGAACATGTTGAACTAAAATTATACCACTATATGCTAAGTTTCACGATGGTTTGGGGTCCATTCACATATGTAAATAGTCTAAATAAGGATATCAATTCTTAATTTAGTGATAATTTTGATGAATAAACTACAAACAAGCCTATAGTTAATCACACATAGATCCTAAAAAATTTTAAACCAAATAAAAAAAATCAAAGAACTTAACTATAATAGCTAAAGATCATCTTAATTAATACATAAACCTTACATAAAATCATAAATAATAGTCTTAGCATAAGTGTTAATGCATTAAAATGGGAATAAGGCAGAAGACACCCAATAAAACTAGACATATATATATATATATATATATATATATATATATATATATATATATATATATAGAAACTAGTTTAACATTAATCTACCAGTATTTGTTTACAAATAGAGTTGACCCTTCTACAATATTGCATAGTAGTATATAGAGAATAGAGAAAGAGGTCATACCTCAATGAGGCATGAGATCCCACTCTTGTCCATCATGACATGAAATGGTAAAATATAATTATGTCAAGATATTCCTAATCCTAAAACAAATAAGATAGACTCTTGGGGACCACTAAGAAAGCATCATGAAGAAGACATTTGATGTGAACAACTTCTTTATGGTTCTAGTAGGCTTCACTAAGATACCAATGATTATTCACTAAATTTGAACTTATTAAATTTGGTAGATGACTCTTGGAAGATAATTTTTCTTGAGCTATTAAGTGCAGGGATTTTGAGGAACACAAGCCCAATCTACCTTTATGGCATTATGAATAATTGAGGAACTGGCCACATGATGTTTTTCCAATGTATTTGACTGTTCAATCATTTTAAAAATGGAAAATATATCACTATAATTATTTTAGGGCCAACTTTCACATATTTAACTTATGTTCCAAAGTCAAAGAAGTGTCCAAGTCTGGCTTATTAGGATTATGATACTTGTCTCTTGATCACAACCTATGAGGATTTTGCCTTTAGTATTTATACCAAAACTCATATGGATGTTGAGTTATCTTAAAATGATAGATTTATATTTATAGTGATTTCAAGGTCCACTTTTGTGTCTTTCACTTATGTGCTGAAGTCAAAAGAGGTATCCCAAGTCAATCTTCTTAGGATTGTGCCACTTGTCAACTTGTCACTTGATTAGGACCTATGTGGACCTTGCCTTTAGTCTTTAGACTAAAACTGATTTGATGCCTAGTCATCTTAAAATTATAGATGTATCTTTATAATGATTTCAAGGCCTAATTTTATGTTTTGAATATACTTTTTTTAGAGGGAAACACATGGCACAATATCATATAATTCTAGTTACCCAATCACTTTAGTGAGTCACCTGATTTACATATCTATTTATTAAACAACCAAGCCTTAATTTTATTTTTCCATGCTACTTTACTCATAGTGTGACAATTGTATTACTCTTTTTTACCCATTGGGATTGGCCTCTACATTTTGTACCATATACCCCCTTTTATTAATGAGTGATAGAGATGCAAACATGTGGTATCATCTCACTTTTTCACTTAGTCCCTGAGCTTTGGAGCATGTAACTTGAGACTTTATCTTTGTTTTAAATATATTTCAACATGTGGTTAGATATCAGTAATTTGGAGACTCGTGGGCTTCATATTATCTTTTTTTATGTCTTTACTCTTTGATTGTATACTCTTTCTTGATAAGTCATGGATGAGAAAGATCATTCCAAGTGGCTTGATATCACTTATCTAGAGGATTTCCTAGCCCCAAAATGTCTATCTCTGTTTATGGGCTCCAGATGAATGGGATGCTAACATGTGGATGATCCAAAATTATCTAGAAGGTTTTGACTTAGCCATTAGAGTTGATATTAGTGAGTGATTGAAATTAATACACATGGCACAATCTTAGTTACTTAAGTGAAAAGGGATTATAACCTTGAAAATAAGTTGTGGAAGAGAATGATGAAGATATGCATCCAAATCCTATGATCTTAGATACTCACCAAAAATAAAAAGGCTTAGTCACTTCATAAATCATTTGCGAGGAAGTTATATGTCAACACATGAAATAATCTAAAAGCTTAGGACCTAACTATTAGAATTTAAACTACCCTACCACTCTTAAATTTGATAATTTATATAAGTGCAAGAGAGACATGTGGCAAAGGACTCACTAGGAAACTTTTAAAAAATGATTAAGTATTAAAAGATTCACTCATACTGTAAAGTATATTTCTGAGTTGGATCAAATGGGATTTAGAAAAATGGACCTATGGAGTTTGAATAATCCTAAAAAGATCACATAAATGGGTAACTCCAATTATCCAAGTTAGTCTATAAATCAAATGAAAACTCAAATTTGATGAATGCAATATAACTAAAAGCCAAATAGATGCATATAATAACTTTAATAAATATATCCATTTAGACCCTTACACTCAAGTATCAATTAAAGTTTAGTTAGTTTAGAATCATATCAAGACATCATTCTGAATTAAAAATTAGACTTAAGACAATGACTTCTAGCTTAGACTTGGATGAATTCATTTCAAAACAAGTCATGAACATAGAATTTGAGCTTAGAATGGGTCTTCATTTGAAAAATTGAAAATAGGACATATTGGTGACAACACGGTTGAGGGGGTTTAATAATAATGTAGAGGAAATATAAAACATTAAAAAATTATAAATAAATTAACATAAGGAAGTTAAAATAAATAAGTTAAGTAGATAAACATAGTTAGTTAGTAAAAATAACAATATTAGATAAGTAGAAGAGAATGGAAGAAGAGAAAACTAAGAAATAAAAAAGGAGAGAGACACAGAGAAAGGAAAGAGAGGAGAGAATGTTAAGGAAAAATATGAAGAAAAAAGAAAATGCATACATTTCATATACACTAATATTGATTCTCAAAGAAGATCAATATGGGATTTTTTTTCGTAATAGATAAAAGAGGGTTTTGGATCTCTCAGCCCTTTCATTAATATAGAAAAATATATTACAAGAAAATTTGGGCTACCTTATATAATAACCTAAAACCCATAGTTTTGGTCATAAGTTTACAACATGATTTTAGTAAACAATAAGAAGAAAAACAAAATAAAGAGGGGGCAAATAGGGGATTCAAAGTAGGAAAACTTGGTATCATATTTGGGATGGATAGTGTCAATATACCTTAAGGGTTCAATTTCCTATCTACTTTGATGGCCTCAGCATAACCTAGGGGCAGATCTACCACTAAAGGGTCTCTACAAATAAACATAGTAGTCTAAGGATATAGTGTGTTCTTGTACATTTCAATGGATAGTTAGGCATTTTGTCTATACAACATAGTGATTTGGTTATACATATTCTAAAACCTAGCATTGAAATTCTTTAAGGGATCATTGGGTTCCCTTTTGATGTATGTGAATTATTGGTATAACACACTTGGATCAATGACTTGCCCAAACTGGTCAAGGAACATATTGATGAATTGGTCCCAACTTGTTATGGATCCTTCAAGAAAGTTTAAAAACCAATCATACCATGTCTATCAAAATTAATGTGAAAATCAAGTAGGAAATGTCATCATGTTCAATATTTAGAAGCCTGAGATTAGTTTTGTATGACATTACATCTTCCTTAGTATTACACCCCACACCTAGTGTGAATCTTGGGAGGTACCTTTCTAGGTTACTAGGTAAATCATGGATAACCAAAAGAATGTTTATAATAGTCTTGGCCATCCATGCTATAGGTGAAACCATAGGTGGAGGTTTATTACAGATGAATTGAGAGAATTTGATAGTAGGTGTAACCATAGGTATTTTTCTCACTCTATTAGTTAGATTTCTCCTATGGAATTGTAATGGGGATATCATTAGTCATCCAGAGCTAACTCAAGATCTAGTGATCTACATAGTAGACTATAGGTTTTTGTCAAGTAGGTTAGTAACTTAAATCCTTGTTAGAAAGTGAGAAGGGGTGCCCTCATTCTAGCACCAAGTATTGTTATGTGTTTGGGCATAAAACAAGATGAAAAATCATAAAGTTTAGCAAATAATATTATGGTCAATGGTCCTCCTTCTAGTACCACTTGTTTTTTGGTCCAAGATCTTTGTCCTAGGTGCATCTATTGGGTTAGATACACTAAGTGATCTCAAATAAAATTTAGGGGACTTCCATCCTCTAATTTTAAGATTGATTCTAAGATAATATAGGGAACAAACAATAGGTATTGGGTTGCATTAAATATCCTTATTGTAATAAATATCTAAGAGATGTAAGGCTACCACCAAAGGCTCAATACCAATTTTCTCACTGACAAACAAAACTTGTACACTTCTAGCCAAACCAATTTAAAGAAATTGAGATTATAAAATCTATTGTACTTCACTTCATAGTTTCTAAATATGGGGATAAATATCACTTAACAACAAACAAACATAAAGAGAGAGAGGGTAGGGTATGAAAAAGAAACTTTTTGAACCAATGAAAACACAATTGCTTCAAGGATGAAGAACATGTTGAGCTAAAATTATACCAATATATGCCAAGTTTCACAATGGCTCAGGATCCATTCAAATAGGAAAATAATTTTAGGAACGAGGTAAATGTTTAGCTCAATGATAATTTTGATGAATAAATTTCAAATGGGCCTATAGTTAATCACACAGATCCTAATAAATTTCAAGCAAAACTAAAAGCATCAAAGAAATTAACTAGAATAAGTAAAGATCATCCTAATTAATGCATAAATATTACATAAAATCACAAATAACAATATTATTATTAATGTTAATGCATTAAAATGGGAAGAAAGTAGAAAACACCCAAGAAAACTAGACATATTTACATAGAAAAACTAATTTAACATTAATCCAATAGTGTTTGTTTGTAAATAGAGTCGACCCTTATACAATAGTGCATAGTAGTATATATAAAAGAGATATAGAGGTACTAACTCCATGAGGCATGATATACAAATCTTGGCCATCATGGCATGAAATGGTAAAATATAATTATGTCAAAAGATTCCTTCTCCAAAAATAAATAATGTAGACTCTTGGGGACCACTAAGAAAGCATCATGAAGAAGAGGTCTAATGTGGACCACTTCATAATGGTTTTAGTAGGCTTTAATAAGCTACCAATGATTAGTCAAAGAATTTGAACCTATTAAATTTGGTAGATGACTCTTGGAAGATAAATTTTTATTGGGAATCAAGTGTAGGGAGTGTGAGGAGCACAAACCTAATCTACCATTATAACACTATGAGCGATTGAGAGACTGGCCACATGATGCTTCAACAATTTCTTCGACTACTTAGTCATTTTTAAAATGAAAAATTTATCACTATAATTATTTTGGGGACCACTTTAACATATTTAACCTATGTGTTAAACTCAAAATAAGTGTCCAAATTAGGCTTGTTAGGATTATGACACTTGTCAACTTGTTGCTTGATTAGGACCTTGTGAACCTTGCCTTTAGTCTTTAGACTAAAACTAATATGCATGCTTATTCATCTTTAAATGATATATGTATATTTATAGTTATTTCAAGGTCCACTTTCATGTCTTTCACTTATGTGATAAATTCAAAAGAATTATCTAATTTGAGCTTCTTAGGATTGTGACACTTGTCAACTTATCAATTTATCATGACCTATGTGGACCTTGCCTTTAGTATTTATATTGAACCTGATCTGATGCCTGGTCATATTAAAATTCTAAATGTATCTTTATAGTGATTTTAAGGCCCAATTTTTTGTTTCAAATCTAATTTTCTAGAGGTAAACACATGGCATAATGTCACTAATTTTGGTTACCCAATCACTTCGTTGAGTCACCCAATTTACCACATGTCTGTTTATTGTGAAACTAATCCTTGATTTTATTTATCCATGCTACTTTAATCATAGTTTGACACTCAAATTAATCTTGTTTACCTACTTGGATTGACCTATAAATTTTGTACCTTGGTCCCCCTTTTAGTAGTGAGTGAGAGAGATTCCAACATGTGATATCATCTCACTCTTTCACTTAGTCCCTAAGATTTGGATCATGTACCTTGGGAATTTATCTATAGTTTAGTGATATGTCAACATGTGGTTAGATCCCAATAATTCATAGGCTCATGAGATTTATATTATATCTTTTTATGTTTGTAGGTAGTGAGTTAATGGGATGGTACCATGTGGATGGTCCCCACTTGTATGGAGGGCCTTCAATATTTGACTATGCACACAAGCCACGGATGAGAAAGATTGTTCTAAGTGGCATGATCTCTCTTATCCATAGGGTCACCTAGCCTAAAAATGTGTATCTCTAATTATGGATTTTATATGAGTGGGATTATTCCACGTGGATGGTCCACCCTTATCTATAAGGTTTATGACTTAGCCATTGGAGTCGATAGAAACAAGTGATTAAAATCAAGACACAAAATAATTCCATTTATTCAGGTGAAATGAATTAAAACCTTGAAAATAATAATTAGGAGAAAAATATAAAGATGTGTATCCAAATCCTATGAAACTAGATACTCACCAAAAATAAAAAGACTTTGTCACTTCATAAATCCTTTAGGAGGAAGCTTTATGTCAACACATGTAATAATATCAAAGCTCAAGACCTAACTGTTGGAATTTAAACTACACTACCACTCTTAAATTTGATATTTTCTCTAAGTGAAATATAGATGTGTGGCAAAGGCCTCACTAGGAAACTTCTAAAAAATGGATAAGTATAAAAAAAATTCACTCATATTGCAAAGGATATTTCTGAGTTGGATCAAGTGGGCTTTATCAAAATAGACCTCTAGATTCTGAATAATCCTAAAAAGAACACTTAAATGGGCAACTCCAATTAACCAAGTTAGTCCATAAATCAAATGAAAAATTGAATTTGATGAATGTCATATAACTAAAAGCCAAATAGATGCATATAATAACTTTAATAAATATGTCCATTTAAACCCTTAGACTTAGTTATCAATTAAATTAATAGAGAAACTATGGAAACACTCAAGCAATATAGTCAGTTCAAAATCATATCAAGACTTCATTCTAAAATAAAAAACTCAAACTTGAGACAATTACTTCTACCTTAGACTTGGATTGATTCATTTCACAATAAGACATGAACATGGAATTTGAGCTTAAAATGGGTCCTCATTTAAAATATTGAAAATGGGGCATATTGATCACAAAATGGTTGAGGGGGTTTAAAAAGAATAATGTAGAGGAAATATAATATGTCAAAAATAGATTAAAAAACTATCGTAAGGAATTTAAAATAAATAAGTTAAGAAGATAAACATAGCTAGTTAGTAAAAATAACAAGATTAGATAAAAGGAAGAGAATGAAGGAAGAGAAAACTAAGAAATAAAAAATGGGAGAGACACAAAGAAAGGGGAGAGAGGAGAGACTGTTAAGGAAAAATATGAAGAAAAAAGAAAATATAGAAGTTTCATCTACACTAATATTGATCCTCAAAGAATATCAATGTGGGTTTTTTTTAATTGGTAAAAGAGGGTTTTGGGTCTCTGACCCCTTTCATTAGTATATAAAAATATTTTACAAAAAAATGTGGGATACTATAGTATAATAACCTAAAGTCCATAGTTTTGGTTATAAGTTTACAACATGATTTTAGTAAACAATAAGAATAAAAACAATACTTAAAATTAGAAGTTTCTATACAAAAATCTGAAAAATGGATTAAGAATCTAATCCCTTTCATTTTTATTCAAAATAAAACACTTAAACCTAGGAGTATTCCACCACCACAAGATGGATCCTTCCATATCTAAAACATTGTATCTTTTGAAACCACTATATATATCCTTTCATATCTAAACTATTGTATCATCCACAACTATTACATGGATCCTTAGATAAAAACATTTATTTTCCATAACCTATGACAGAAAACTCTCCCAATCTAAACAAACCCATCTAGGAAAAATATACCATCACATCTCCTACTCACATATCACTCTAAAATATATTAACAAATATGTGGTTTCATCAAGTTGAGAATAAAAACCATGGTTTTCTTTAAAATCTCATATATGCTAAATATTCTCACTTATGTTAGAAAAAGAGCCACATGTCGAATCCAATAATGAAAAAAAAAAGAAAGGAATTTTAATTTAAATCCAATCCATGATAAACCATTTCAAATCAAGATCCTCAAATACCTATTGACCCTCAACCTTACTCCTTTCAAATTATAGGGTGAAAAAGGTTCCCTTATTCTAAGAACCTAAGGATGTTGCTCCCATCTCAAGTAATATGTCCTATAAGCATAACAAACCAACTCCTCACATAAATTTTCCTACTTCCACAAATTGATGCTTAACCTCAAATACTCTAGCTCTAATGTAATCATTTTACATCAGATTAATGTAATATTTAATAATATCCTTATGCTTTGGAAACTTATCCCCAAGCCATAAAAGGAAAATTCCTTCTAAATTAATATATTTAGCCCATTCCAGGCCAATTATAAATTTATAAAGGAATGAAGGAGAAAATCCCTTGTAAAAGGGTTAAGATTAAACTTTAGGTCATTGGAAAGAATGATATTATATCCATAGGCTTCACACAAAATATTTTTATCCTTTTTAGAAGAAGAGAATAAAATATGTTAGAATTTATTTGCTCTTGGAACAACAATACTTAGAAAAGAAGCAATTCTTCCAATTTTTAATTTTAACCAAATTTCCTTTAAGATTAAAGAATATACCCTTGGCAAGGCCTACAAGAAAAAAAATTATTTTCCATCTTAATAACAAGGATAATCTATTTTTTAAGATCTAATATGGAAGTATCTTTAACCTTAAGATCTTAATTCAATGTCTATGACTGAGCATGAGAATATTCCTTCACTTTTACTGCCTTTTAATTCATGTATAAAGTTGCCTACAAAGGTATTTCATAACCTTAACACACTCATATTGAATAGTACTAATATTTTTATCAAAATCATACCTTGTAATATATTGAAAATAATAAATTTGGTTTCCTTATCAAGGAGTAATGGCCTAGAAGCCCAACGAAGAATTTGTATGTCTTCCATAACATTTGCAGTGAAATTTTCCAAGAAAACTAACTTATCATTAGACTTATCAATCAGGGTCAACACCTATTTTTTAAGATCTTGAATTTCTACCTTATAGTGTTTAGCTAACTCCCAAGCCTTCATTAACTCCAAATTTAAACCCCTAGAATCCACTTATTCTTCGACAGGTACAACTCTTCCATAACATTATATTTCCTTAGAGTAGGACCCTATGATGTCAAAAATATAATGAGTATACAAGGGTAAGATTTTTTTCAAAAGGACCATCACGTATTCTAGTTTCCAATTTCTTTATTTGAGCCTTCTTCCATAGCCTAGATGAATGACAACAATCCTAGTCTAGAAGTGGAAGGTTGTGAGAGGTATAGGGTAAGGAGGAGGAAGAATGGGGGAGAATCAATCTTCATTTCCTTCTAAGAGAGTTAATTCCATCTTTTTCCACAAATTTATCACAAGAAAAGTCAAATCATGAATAAGGTGGGGTAAAATAATTGAGTAGATTAAGAAAAATAAGTTAGATGAGTTCTTGGTGAGCCATGGAAATATCATTTCCTTTTTTTATTTTCACAACCATCATTTCCATTAATTTGAAAATGAAAAAATGAAGGTTCATATACTTCTTGTGTCTAAGGTGGGATAGCAATGTGAAATGATAGGATAATAACACTAAGAATCTACCCTCATCGGTAATATATATTTGAATCAAAAGGGCAACATCTATCTATAAGTTAGGAAGTGAAAGTCTATAAATTCCCATAATTGGATCCACAACATTCTCTCCTTTCAACAAGAACATGTCCTTATAGTGAATACCTTTCCTTTTATCCATGTACCAATGTTCTCCAGTATATGGCAAGCCCATTACCCTTTCTAAGCTCTCTTCAATCACCACCATACTAAACCCCCTGATTTTGACAAGCCTATCTTTATAATCATGTGAAAATTCCTTAACAATATTATCATGATGACCACATATTTCATGAAAAATTGAAGCCACCCAACATCCATAAAAAACCTAATACAATCATGGTTTTCATTAAGAACATTATTATTTTTTATGTTAAAACTGTGTAAATGGGCCACCCACAATATAAAATAGGATGTGATAAATAAAATAATCTACAAAGGAAACAATTAAAAATCTAGGCTTAGAGGAGACAAAAAATAGATTCATAACAAATATAAAAAAACCATTATAAAAGTAAAAATATTCCTATAGGATTTTAACATATCTCAAATACCCATGATAGCATTAATGAGTCATTATGGAAGAGTCAAAAATAGAAATCCATTTCAAGAAAAAAAAAATCATGTCAATATAAGAATCATAACTAATGAAATGAAAAATAGGGAGACAAACGCATAAATGCAATAGAACAAATAAAGGCCTTATCAAAGCCTAAAGTGGTAACATCACTACAATTAATTAGGCAACAAAAGGTTAATATGATTCCCATTTAGCTATAACCTACCTATTAATTTCATGAACATTGAAGTTGGTGCACATTTATCCTCAATGAACTTATCAATACTTAATCTAGAACAAGGATGATAAAATATATACTTTCTCTTATTGTCTCTAATTTTGTTACATGGCCTAAAATTAGGAATATTGTTAAAAGTATTATATATCCAAAAGTAATGTTTTATTAGAGTAAATAATAAGGGTTAAGCATAACTTGGGATTAACCTATGTAACTTGGGTATTAACCAATGATACTTAACCTAGGTTAGTTAGACTCATGTGTGGTTTAAACTTGCACACCCACATGTATAATTATGTAGTCAACATGTTAGGTTTGAATGTTGAAAATAGTGCATAAGATAGGTATATTTTTGTGCATATATTAGGACTATTCATTTGGAAACTAGTTGGTTTCACTTTGCCAAATTTATTCCTCTCATCTACCCTCAACTGTTATAAATACAAGGGTTAGGTGTAGCATAAATGTGAGAGAAAATGAGGATTTTAGCATTGTAATATTTATTTGCAATAGATAGAATTTATTTTTTGAATATAATTTGATTTATCTTATTTTATATCTCATTTTTTTGCATCTACATGTGATATTTTTTTTCTAACTCTTCAGATCTTAGATTATTGGAATGTTTTTACCATTCCTAACATGGTATCAGAGAATTGGTAGTTAGATAAATTTTCATGTGAGGAGGGTAGAGGGTCTTCCCATAGTTTCATGTCTTGACAAAGTTTTCCCTAGTTGTGCATTAGGGAAACAACACCAAGATCTGTTTTCTAAGGGTATGTCCATGGGATCTTCTTCACCACTTGAGCTTGTGCATAATGATTTGATGGTCTTTCTTACTTATTTCAATGGAGATAAGTATGTGCTTACCTTTATTGATAATTTCTCAAGGCATACTTGGATTTATTTTCTCAAGTACAAGAGTGATGTTTTTACTTACTTTAAAGTCTTTAAGTCTTTGGTCGAGAAATAGTATTCTAATTGCATCAAGAAGCTTCATACAAATAATGTGGGGGAGTACTTTAGTCAAGAGTTCTCTAATTTTTGGTATATCATGATATTGTTCACCAACATTTTGTTGGACATGCTCCACAAAAAAATGGCTTAGCAGAACAAAAGAACCAAACTTTGAAGGACATGGTTAACTACATGATGTATTCATGAGATTTACCTCATATTTATTAGGTAGAGGTAGTTAATTTAGTGAACTACATTTAAAACTGCACACCACATAGAGTACTTGAGCATTTGACTCTAGAGGAGGCTTGGTCTAGAACCAATCCTGATGTCTCATTTTTTTAAGTCTTTGGGAGCCATGCTTGGGAAGTTTTACCAAAGAATAAAATAAAAACATTGGATAGGAAGAAAAAACCTTTGATTATTGTATGGTATTTTAAGGACATGAGAGATTATCAAATTTTAAATCCTAATACTCATGATGTTCATTTTTGAACACATGTATAATTTGATAATCACTTCAAATTTTATGATTCCACATCTTTTTCCATGCCTTCTTCTTTTGATGATGATGATTCATCACCTCCTCTTAAGGACTCATTATTTTAGGAGCCAGTTTAGGACGTCCTTGAGGAGGTTATAGAGGTTATGTATCCTACTCATAATTATGTTGCCACTATGCCTAAGTGGGCTCTCACCTTTCATACAAGATCTTCCACCCACTCGACATTGTCATGCACATTTTAAAAGTATTGGACTTTTGTGTTAGGTATTATTAAGGGATCCAAAATATTTTTCATAGGCTCATGGGATACAAAAGTGGGATGATGTGATGATAGATGAGTATTCTTTTTTGATAAAAAATCATACTTGAGATTTAGTCACTCTTCCTAAGGGAAGAAAGTTGGTTAGGTGCAAGTGGATTTACTGTACCAAGTATGCAGTCGATAGGTCCATTGATAAGTATAAGTTTTGTATTGTAGTAAAAGGTTTATCGTAAGTCTAAGGTGTTGACTACTCTTATAATTTTTCACCCATTGTTAAGGTGGATTATTTATGCCTTATGTTTTCTATAGTTGCATCATAATGTTGGCCAGTGTATCAGATGGGCGTTAAGTGTGTCTTCTATGATCAAATAATCCAAGAAGGGTGGTTAGATCATGTGTTAGAATAAGTAACAAAACTTGAATAAAAACACACAAACATGCATAACACTTACTTGCCTAGATCATAGGGTGATATTAATGAACAAAAAACAAATGAAAAAGATCAACTAAAATGCAAAGAACTTACAAATTCATTACCTTCCTTGAATGATCCAAATTATGTGCTCATTTGGCTTTCTTGGATTGTGCTCAAAGAGTCTTTGGAAAATGGAGTTGAGTGGCTCCTTCTCTCCTTGAAATAATTTTTTTGGCTTTGGATTGGTAAGGCTTATGCTTGATGTAGCTTGATGGCTTAGCTTACGATTTTGGCATTATAACATTATAGGTTTGAATCATGCACCAAATACTATATTATAACTTTATTATGCTCAAGCTCTCTAAATGAAGAGGTCTATGCTTGTATTTATAGATTTTGAGACTAACCCTAACCCAAGGTGATTTAGAGTGTATATAGATCTTGGAATAGGTTCAAACCTAACCTTAGTGAGTTAATTAACCCCAATAGAGTTAAAAGGTGTCAAATGGTCATGGTTAGCAATGAATAGGCATGTTGAGATATTTTAGGATATTTGACAGCTCACCAAAAGGTAATTATGAATTCTTAAGATATTATTGAATTTTAAATTTCCTTTTTGATAATTCATTTAATTACTCATGGATGATTTAATTAGGCATTTTATTAGGTTTATCTTTTTAATTAATTATATTTAAGCATTTTTTAAGATTTGATTTGATTTAATGTGTGCATTTGCCCTATTTAATTGGTCTATAGGCCAAATTATATGTTGTAATGTCATGGATTAATTGGAGGTGAATCCCTTGAGAGATTTTTATTATTTATGGTAGGATACCCCAATTAGGGATGTCTCAATGGGATTTTGATCCTTGATTAGTGTTTCACAATAAAATTTGGGATGTTTAGTGATTCCTAGGCTTAATTTGCAATGATTAGTAGAAAACAGTCTAAAGTTTGGTATGAAGCCATTGGTGGCCAATTTTAGGTGTCTACATCTTACATGAAGACTTGCATGAGGAAATATATATAGAGTAGCCTTCTAGATTTGTTCATGATTCTTCTCTTGTTTGCCAACTTTAGAGATCTCTTTACAATCTCAAACAGGCCCTCAAGTTTGGTATAAGACGATGAACTCATTTATTATCTCCGTTGGCTTTATTCATTGCCAATAGGATCTCATATTTTATATTTCGCATATTAGGGAGGACATTAGCATACTAGTCTTTTATATTAATGATCTTCTTCTCACAGGTAGCTCCTCTTCTTAGATCCATGAAATTCAACAAGCACTTTTAGCATAGTTTGATATGATAGATGTTATTTTTCACTTCTTCCTTGGTTTACAAATTTCACAGTCAGATACAAGGACTTATTTGAGTCAAAACAAGTACACCTTTAATCCTATTCAAAATTTTGGCATGGTTGATTACAAGCTAAGTCCTCATTTTCAATCTAGAGTGACTCACTTCCACTTGTACTACTCATCTTTTTGGTCCTACATTATATAGGTAAATAGTTAAGAGTCTTATATATTTGACTCATACTCACCCCAACATTTCATTTACAGTTGGGATTGTATCTAGGATTACACATGAACCTCATAATAGTCATTGATAGGCTAGAAAGAGGATTTTAAGATATCTATGAGGCACTTTGGATTATAGTATGCCAAGGGTTCTACTCAGTTGGTTAGGTACATTGATTTAGATTGGACAGGTTCTCTTGATGAAAAACATTCCACTTATGGATATATATTTTGTCTTGGTTCTTCACCTATTACTTGTTTATGCAAGAAGAAATCAATAGGCTATTACACTTTCATCTGTAGAGGATGAGTATAGGGTAGCAGTTATAACAAGTCAGCAGGTTCTTTGTCATCATCAATTATTGATAGAGTTTGGCTTCACTATACTTTGGTGTGACAACCAAATTACAATTCATATATCCCACAACCTAGTTGAATACTAGTGGACCAAGCACATTGAAGTACATATGCACTTCATTATTCAACACATTCAAGATGGATTTTTTTATCTTAGAGTACATTCCAACTCAATAGTAGGTTACTGAAATATTTATGAAGTATTTTGCTTTGCCTTGTTATCTTGAGTTGCATGGTATGCTTGGGGTTTTTAAATAGAACTTTTATTAGAGCATTAGAATGAATATCATGTTTTAAGTAGTTGTGGTCTCTTGGATAGATCTTGGTAATTTGTTATGTATCCTTGCTCAACACTTACATGGTACCAAAGTATTAGAGAATTACAACCATCCATTAGCTTGTAATTTTTTAGATAATTATATTTGTTTGAAAGATTCTTTCTCATTTTGATTTATCCAAGCATCTTTAATGGAGGTGTGGCATCCTTGTTTGGATACTAGAATTGGAAGAGGAGGATCCATTGGAAGGCCTTTGCATGGTGATTTATCGCAAATCTATTTTTTGGATAGAGTTTTTTACCAAAATATGATATGTTGTGATCTATGGCTCTTTACTCATACGTAATGTTACAAAAATATTTTTGGGTTTTGAGCTCCTCTCTCACATCTTTCTAGATCATTTTATGGGTTTAAAATTTATTTAGAATTAAGAAAGTTATGGTTTTTTTAATATGATATTATGGGCATTTTTTCATTAAAAATATGGTTTTGATATAAACTGAGTTTTTTTACTTTCAAAAGTGGTTTGGATCTCACAAACATTGATAAGGTTATTTTTCACTTTAGATTGTTTGAGAATGTTTGTGGTTTGATTTTGGTTCCAACGAGTGGCTAGACACCTACCTTCATTTCCATTTTGGTCACTAAAATCTATTTCTAATGTAATTTTAAATTTTTTTGACCCATTTATGGGAATTTATAAAGCCTATAACTTTTGAAGTGTAACGCAAAATTGAGTTCTATTTTTTTCAAAAGTGTATAGTTTTTTATTCTCTATCTATTGGTGTCATTACTTTTTAAAAATACACTACATTTATAAAGTTACACAATTGGAGGGGTCCTTAATACAATCTTTTGGGGGGATTGTCTCGGTGTCAATTTGTACAGCGTTTTGCATTTATTTTACTCTGTGATGATTCAATAGTATGGCTTCTACTTCTAGTATTGATCATTATGAATTTTTAAATACACATAATTACCATATATGGAAACCTAGAATATAAACAATCATTAAACACAAAGGATTATGGTCCCTAATGAATGAAACTCAACTATAATTCACAAGAGCATCTAAAAAATTTTAGCACCAATGTAAGTTTGATGAGTGTATGGGTTTAATAAGGACTTATGTGACTAATAGTTTATTGTTTCATTTTGATAGGTGTGATAATATATTTAAAATTTTGTCCAAGTTAAAGGGTTTATTTGGTAGAGTAGATCACATGAGAGCGATGCAACTTGAGGTGGAGCTTACTTCACTCAATCCAGATGACTTTGCCTCTATTGTATAATACCTTGCTAAGTTTAAGCATTTTCTAACATAGTTTAATGGGAGTGAATGAGATAAGAAAGATGAAGAGTGTGTATACTTAATTTTGTCCAAGTTGAGTGGTCCATTCCAAATCTTTGCTTTACTTTTTTATCTAGCATGGATGCCTTAGGTGTTGCATTAAAAATACTTGATTTAGAGGTGTTTTATGAGAGACTCACTAGGGAGGAATCCAAAATATCTCACCTTGAGTCTTTCACCTCTCAAAAAGCATTAGTAGTATCACATCCTAGGATTAAAGGAAAAACAAAGAAGAATAACAATCCTCCTCCACTCAAAATGCACTTTAGCCCAACACCCACACATCTAAATCTAAGTCATCTTCCAAATCTAAGAATAAGTCTAGCCTATCTTTATCCTATTGTGGGGGGTTTGGTCATAAAGAGTCTAAGTTTTTTAATAGAATGCAAGCCCTAGAGGATGCCATTAGGAAATACAAGATTTATATCTCCAATCCTTCTCCATCTCATGAGCATGGGAAAACACTTAATATTATCAAGAGATCACAATCACCTATTTCAAATATTTGGGTTCTAGATTTTGTTGCTTCTCACCATATGAATTATTCTAATGATTCCATTATATCTCTTGCTTTGAGTTTTAATTTCAACATTAAGGTTCGAGATTCTTCCTTTACTTCTGTTGAGGGAAAGAGTAACATAAAAATAGATAGTGGCCACATCAATGATGCATTATATGTTATAGACAAAACCATAAATATACTTTTAGTTTATTAGATATGTCATTATAGTTAGGGTAAAACATTGACTTTCACACCATAGAGTGATAAAATTAAAGATTTATTAGAGCCTCACATAGTTATTACATAAGGTTTTATTGATCATAGTTCTCAACTCTATTACTTTGAGGATTTTGATGATTTTCTCATCCAGTGACATGTTTAGTTTCTTATGTAGATTCTAAAATTAGGATTTGGAATGAGAGATTTGGACATTTCAATTATAAATATTTTAAGGATTTGAGCCTTAATAGTATGGTAGAGGGTCTTCTTATAGTTTCATGTCTTGATGGAATTTTTCCTAGTTATGCAGTAGGTAAAAAACACCAAGATATGTTTCCTAAAGGTATGTCCAAGAGAGCTTCTTCACCACTTGAGATTATGCATAGTGATTTGATGGTCTTTCCTACTCCTTTCAATGGAATTAAGTATGTTCTTACCTTTATTGATAATTTCTCAAGGCATACTTGGGTTTATTTTCTCAAGTATAATAGTGATGTCTTTACTCACTTCAAAGTCTTTAAGGATTTGGTTAAGAAATAGTCTTATAGTTGCATCAAGAAGCTTCGTATAGATAATGGGGGGATTAATTTAGTAAGAAATTCTTTAATTTTTTGGTAGCTCATGTTATTATTCACCAACATTCTATTACACATAATCCACAATAAAATTTCTTAGCATAACAGAAGAACCAAATTTTGAAGGAGATGGATAACTTCATGATGCATTCATGAGATTTACCTCCTATCTATTAGGTAGAGGTAGTTAATTATGTGAACTATATTCAAAACCACACACTACATAGAGCACTTGAGCATTTAAATCTGGAGCAGGCTTGATCTGGAACCAATCCTGATGTCTCATTTTTTTGAGTATTTGGGAGCCATAATTGGGCATTTATACGAATGAATAAAAGGAAAGCATTGGATATGAAGATTAAACCTTTGATTTTTGTAGGGTATTATGAGAACATGCGAGTTTATCACCTTTTAGATCCTGATACTCATGATGTTCATTTATGAACACATGTAAAGTTTGATGAATGCTTCACATCTCATAACTCTTTATCTTCTTCCATGCTTTCTTCTTATTTTGATGATTCATCACCTCCTCTTGAGGATTCATTACTTGAGGATCTAGGTTAGGATGTCCCTAAGGAGATTATAGAGGTTGAGGATCCTACTCACAATAATGTTTCCACTATGCCTAAGTGGGCATGCACTATAGTTTTGAGGTAACACATTTCATACAAGATCTTCTACCCACTCAATATCACCATGCACATTCTATAGGTAATAAAATTTTATGTCATGCATTATTTAGGGATCCACAATATTTTTCATAGGCTCATGGGATACAAGAGTGGGATGATGTGATGATATATCAATATTCTTCTTTGATAAAGAAGCATACTTGGGATTTGGTCACTCTTCCTAAGGGAATAAAGCTGGTTAGGTGTAAGTGGAATTACTACACAAAGTATGCAATTGATGGGTCCACTGAAAAGTATAAGGCTTGACTTGTATCAAAGGGTTTCTCACCACTAGCTTTTTCCTTGGGCTTGGTATGAGAAGATGGATTCATTTATTCTCTCAACTAGCTTTGTTCAATACCACTCTAATCCCATAATGTATATCTAGTGTATTAGGGAGGACATTGTTATATTGTTCTAGTATGTTGATGATATGCTTCTCACATGTAGCTCCTCTTCTCATATTTAGGCCATTTAGCAATTAATTTTAGTGTAATTTGATATGAAGATGTTGGTCTTTTGCACTTCTTCCTTGGTTTATAGATTTCACAGTGAGATACAAGGATTTATTTGAGATATCATAAGTACACCCTTGATATTATTCAATTTTTTATCATGGTTTATTGTAAACCAATTCCTTTTCCTTTTCAGTCTAGAGTGACTCTCACTACATCTTGTACTACTCCTCTTTGTGATCCTACATTATATAATTAGATGGTTTAGAGTCTTATATATTTGACCCATACTCACCCTGACATTTCATTTGTAGTTGCGCTTGTATCTAGGTTTTCACATAATCCTCATGATAGTAATTGGTAGGTTGGTAAGAGGATTTTACAATATTTATGAGGCACTATTCAATTTGGATTACACTACACCCAGGGTTCTACTCAGTTGGTTGGGTACATTGATTTAGATTGGGTAGGTTCTTTTGATGATAGGCATTTCACTTATGGCTACACATTTTATCTTGGTTATTCACTTATTATCTGGATATGTAATAAGTAGTAGGTTATTACACTTTCATCTATAGAGGTTGAGTATAGGTCAATAGTTATAGCAAGTAAATAGGTTCTTTGACTTCATCAATTATTAATAAAGTTTGTCTTCACATAGGATTCACCTAATATACTTTATTTTGATAATTAGAGTGTAATTTACATGTCTTGATACCCAATTAAGCACTAAAAAACCAAGCATATCAAGGTACATATTCACTTCATTCATCAGTGCATTTAGGATGGAGTTCTTATCTTAGAGTATATTATGACTCAATAGTAGGTTGTTGACATCTTTACAAAGCCTTTTGCTTCACCTCATTACCTTGAGTTTCATGGTATGCTTGAAGTTTCAAAAGTTGTCCTTGGGGGTGTTTGTGAGGACATATTTCTTCATTTTTATTGTACATGGGTATTTCATCATGCTTATTGCTAGAACCCATTTTTAGAGTTTTCTTTTCTCTCTCTCCCCAAGTTAATCTCAAGGGAGGGTGTTAGAGTAAATAATAAGGGTTAAGAGTAACTTGAGATTAGCCTATGTAACTTGGGTATTACCCAAGGATGCTTAACATAGGTTAGTTAGACTCATGTGTGGTTTAAACTTGCACACCTATATGTCTAATCATGTATTAAACATGTTAGGTTTGAATGTTGACAATAGTGCACAAGGTAGGTATAGATTCATGCACATGGTAGGACTATTCATTTGGGAACTAGTTGGTTTCACATTGCCGAATGTATTCCTCTCACCTACCCTCAACTATTATAAATACAAGGGTAAGGTGTAGTATAAATTTTAGAGAAGCTAAGGATTTCAGCATTGTAATAAATCTTTATAATAGACAAAATTTATTTTATGAATATCATTTGAGTTGTCTTGTTTTACATCTCATTTATTTGCATCTTCATGTGATGTTTTTTTTGCTAACTCTTTAGATCTTGGATTATTGGAATGTTTTTACCATTCCTAACATGTTCCACAACCTATTTACTTTGTATAAGTAGAGAATTCTCATCCTTAATTTTATTAACCTTATTTTTCATGCAAACCTCAACAAAACCCTTTTTTCTCTTGTAAAACTTGGCCAAATTTTATGTAGATGAACATATAAAGCATTTATTTACAACTGGGTGTTCATAATAAATCTTTTGACAAAATGTTTATCCATCAACATGAAGTGATATTGAATATGGAATAATAGCTTGGGTATCCACTACAATCTACATTTTTACATACCATAGAGATGTAGTTTTAAAATATCTAAGATCGACTGAAGAAAAATGTCCTAAGAAATTCCCAATTTTATTCAAAACATTGAGATTCTAGTATTCTGTGAGAGTTTCATACAACATTATCCAACTCTTATTCTCATGTAGATCCAAATTTATTTCAAAATTCACTTCCCATTTTCAAGTTTCAATTTTACAAGTGTATAAGTACCAAATTTTGT
Organism: Torreya grandis; assembly: GCA_037957365.1. Classification (NCBI taxonomy): domain Eukaryota; kingdom Viridiplantae; phylum Streptophyta; class Pinopsida; order Cupressales; family Taxaceae; genus Torreya; species Torreya grandis. The sequence continues at coordinate 34,254 of JARHVA010011045.1, forward strand.
TAATAAAATGAAATCCAAGTCCTCAAACTTATAAAAAGTGATAATAAAACAACCATTTCTAATAAAATAAAGGAATTTAAAATCCACCCCCTACAATGATTTTTCAACCATTTTTAAAAGGTAAATCCTTTCCAAAGCTTCCCCTTAATTATTCCATTTAGGGTGTTATTATAAAATGTTTGCTATGGTTGAGAATAATCATTGGAAAATAAATGTAAAAGGTAATCCATGGTATTTACCCTATAAATATAAATAGATGTGTTTGTATAATTTTTAAAGGAAACTTGATCAGATTTGTGAAATTATTTTACATTATTTTATAAGGATTCAAAATCAGATCCATCAAAAACATCACTATGAACAGAGGGTACCAAAGATTCATCCATAAGGTCTAAAAATACTGAGTCCTTAAATTTAATATCACCATCACATATAACATCATCATTTTCATCATCCACCTCAAAACTTTCATCTCCCTAGTAATCCAAATTGTTTTCTATCTTAATATTTTAATTTGTTGATAATATCATCCTAGATCCATATTTTTCCTTAAGCATCTAAATATGTTCTTAAAAAAATAGAGAAAGCATCTCTAATGTAAATTTATCATCAAATTTCTTCTCATAATCAACACACAGATTTAAAATCTCTCCTCCTATTTCTTGAATAATATCATTCTTAAAAGGAATATCTACCTATAGACACCAAAAATCTACAAATGATGGTTTTGAATGTCTCAACTTCCCTGAACCACCTTAGGACCCCCTTAGGATGGACCTTGGCCTCTTGACCATAAACCTTCCTAACTCTAGTCAGATTGACCTACTAGCTAAACCCACATTTTTAAATAAACTTGACCTCTACCCTTAATGATCGATAGTCAACCTAACTATCGATGGTCACCCTGACTATCTATAGTCAGGTTCTACTATCTAAACCTCTAACTACCACTTCAAATCTGACTTTCTTTTTTATAATTAGATTATCTAATTCATGTGCAAACCCATGCATGTCAAATTTAAAATTATATATCAAGTTACACCTATTTTTAATGTATTTTTGTACCTCTCCTTCCTTCCTATAAGAAGAGAGGGGTAGGAGGTGAATAGGGATCCCACAATTATCAAGAGCTTTTGCATCAAGATTTTCTTTTGTAGGTGTTCTTCTAATAATCCATTAACCTAGCCATCATGATAGAGAGTTTAAATGCTATCATCTATTAATAAAAAACCAAGTACCATTACTCTACCAGAATTACTCCAGTCCCCACCACATCAACCATTTGTCTGATCAATCGATGGCAAGCTAAGTATCTATTTCCAATTATTTAGTCACTTTGTTTGTACTTTACAATCATCCCAACCCAAACCAATCTCTCAAAATCTTATTTTTGAACCTCGTTAATTATCCTTTTATTACCTAGACCCAACCCATAGTAACCAATGATGGTCTACCCCAACTATCGATGATTACCTTAACTGTTGATGGTCACCTCAACCATTGATGGTCACTATGGCACAAAATAATAGCAAGTTATTTTCATCCATGTACCCTCAACCAAAACCAATTTTATTTATCTCTACATATTCACAGAGCCTTAAACTATTTTCTAAACCACACCCAACCTCTTTAGCATTAGTATTGAACCACTTATTACTATAATGAGTCAATTTCATCTATTTATTTTTCAAGCATTTTTTGTATTCAATTTTACTATCTTCAATGATTTATGCAAGTAATTTATCTTTCAATTTTTGAACTTAATTGTTTAAAAATTGTGGATTGACATCCCCCAAGGAAGCTCTTGCTTTTGAGATCTATCACTAGAAAATCCACCCAACTATGTATCTAACCAACCATTTGCTTTAGTGATGTTTTATTTGTAGGTCATTCCTTCCAAACTAAAGAGGAGCTCTCTACAATCATCTAATTCAATGCATGCACAACTAAATAGGTTTTTATACCATCCCTGTATCTAGTTTATTTCTTCTTCCCTTCTTGGAATATAAGTTGAAATTTTTTGAAACATTCTAGCACGCCCAGTGGGACCCTTGAGTTTTTTCTTAAGTTCATAGTTGCATCTAGGTGATTTCTTTCTTCTTATCTTTGTGCTCATAAACAAAACCAAAATTTCATTTTGGGTTTTAAATTAACTACATACATTTATTGCTTGAAAGTTTAGCTCACGTAGTTAAATTAAAGAAAAGTAATTCAATAGTAGCATCACTTTTATTACACACACTAAACTAAACCACCTACATCAATCAAATATCAAAATAATTTAACATAAGGCTTGATTGGTATTTCATCACCTAGCAGTCACCTTACCCTTTCTTGGCAATCCTACTTGGACATCATTACCAAGGGGAGAACCAACGCATCTCTCTAGTTGAGTATAAACTTTGGAAATTGCTATATATTGGCTAAGCACCTTGTTGGATGAATATTTTGTCACCAGCTAACTGATGAGAAAAATAGGTCTCTTCAACGATAGCATAGGGAGATTGGTCAGCCAAGTTTGCAGGTTTACCACATCAAAAGGGGACAAATATCTCTTCTCATCAAGGGGAGGTTCCCTATAAATATGAGGAGCTATATAGATATATATATATATATATATATATGTAGAAAATAACACTCAAGGGTAGGACAACACCATCCATCTCTCTTTTTTTAGAGATGATGTTCACAGACAAAGGAGAAATCTTGGTGAAATGATAGGAGGCACTTATCTTCTTTCAAAAGTGGCCTACAGCTAACAGCAAAAATCCTTTTAGGTAGGTAACAAGTAACTGGTAATAGGGGGCGTAGTAACTAGCAGACTAAGATGTAGCACAAAGTATCCACCTCTACTACCCAAGAGTAAGATATGGAGGACAATGAGGGCACAAAGTCATCCCAAGGTCCTTTACATAGAAATAGAAAATAGGCAAACACACTAAAGGCAATTGTAGCATCACAAAGTCTCCCACAATTGGATTCAAGACACCTTCTTGATTACTTCCACTAGTTCTACTTATTTCATTAAAATGGAAAAAAACACATTCAAGAAACAAACATAAGAACAATCCCCTAAATGACAATCTATAACAACACAAAGTCTAAAAGTAAACTACTTTCTCATTCAAACAAAGAAATATGATCAATAATCTAAGCTCAAAGTCTCAATAATCACCTCTCAATTTTGGCAAAATTTTGCTTCTATATACAAAAAGATTTCCCTTACATAAAGTAAGAGAATACAATATTTAGTAGCCAAGAAAGGCTTGGCACTTTGTTTCATGAAATGGCCTATGTTGCATTCAATGTTTTGAATGCATGTTTAGTTTAGTCAAAGAGCCCGTGTTGGAACAAGGTAGCCACCTTAATTGTGGCATGTTGATTTATCTCAAATGTCTTCTCCTTAGCATGGGTTGTCTGGTCTTTTTTCTGATGTCTGCGTAGTTGTCCACTTCACCTTTACTCTAAGGGAGAAAAACAAGCTGCACTTTTAATGCTTGCAAACTCAAATATCTACTTGGTGGACTATTCCACCTACTGGAATAACCCCTACACAGATATTTTTGGTCTTTCCCTTTCTGTTAGCTCTTTCGGCTCCTATTTTGGCTGGTCGCTGAGTTTGTTTTTATGTTCCATGCCACATTTGAAAATCAACAAATATTTCATTAGCTTGAATTTGACATCCATGGGGATGTCAAAGGTTCACTATTTCAACAGTTCGAGTGGCCTCTGTGGTTCCTTGGTTTCATAACTTCTTTGGTTCATTCACCTGAACCTTCTCCTTGAACTGGTCTCTAGAAACTTTTACTTCTTATCTTTACTCAAAGCTTTCCTTGAAGCATTGAACCCGTTGAACCTGTGAACCATTTTGGTTCAAGGTTTAATGGTTCATCTTCTTCCTCAAAAGCCTTTGTTTTCTCTAAGTCTCTTGAGATTTGAAAGAGTCTGTAGAAATATGTCTACAGAGTTCGTAGAAATAAGTTCATAGAAATGAGCCTACAGAGTCTATAGTAATGAGTCTATAGAGTCTATAGAAATGAACTTGTGGATTTTGTATAAATCACCTTACAGAGTCTATAGAAATCAGGAATGAGCCTTAATGTCTTTGGAAATTCTTGAAGGGAAGGTGTCCCTTCAGGCCTTGAGAAGGTCCATTTTTTGATCACTAAGAGCCCCCCGCAAGGGTACCTGCCCTTCGGGGTCCTTTGGGTGGTCTTCGGGCTCCAATTCCTTTAGATTAATTCCTTCAGACAAAATGTCTCAAGGAATTCCTTTGGACATTTTGTCCAAAGGAAAACTTTCCTTTGCCTTGTCTGCTTTTCTTCGAGCTTTTTCTTTTGGGTGAATTCCTTCGGACAAAAGTCCAAATGAATTCCTTTGGACTTTTTATCTGAAAGAATTTGCTTTGTATTTTGCTTTGTTCATTTTTTTGAATAAAATCTCTTTATCCACTTTTGCTCACTACCCTCCGCAAGGGCACTTGGCTTTGGTTCACTGCCCTCTGCAAGGGCACTTGGCCTTGGTTCACTACCCTCCACAATGGCACTTGGTCTTGGTTCACTACCCTTCGCAAGGGCACTTAGCCTTTGGGCTTCATGGAATTCCTTTGAACCATTTGATTGAACTGAATGATTGAACTGACTATGGTTCAATAGTTTAATAGTTCATTCCTTCATTCTGCTTGTTCAATTGACCGCTTGAACTAACTGCATTAAACCAACCACTCGTTGAACCTTTAAACCATTGAACTCGTTGAACCTTTGAACCCATTAAACCTTTGAACCCATTGAACCTTTGAACCTATTGAACCATTTTGGTTCAAGGTTCAACGGTTCAACGGTTCATTCCTTTGTTCGAAGCTTGCCAATGAACCTTTTGGTTAAACCTCGGCATAGAACCTATTTTCAAAATGCCTAAGTGTTAGAGATGCATTCTTTAGAGAGAGAGCTCGCCTGTTGGAGTCATCAAACCTATTAAACTTGCTAGTCCCTTAGCTAAAAAAGCTTGAATAATGAAGAATTTGAATGCTCAAAATAATTTTTGAGAAGGGAATAGAGGATTTTGGCCTGCATGACCAAAATAATTCATATGTTGTCCTAAAAATGAGTGACAAATTTTAGGAACAACAGCTAGCTCCAGTTGGGGAACTTCCTTTAGTTGAAATTTTGAAATAGCTAAGGGGAGTAAAAACTAAAATATCCAGTGCCTTTAAGTATGCCATTAGGCTACAGAGTCATGCTACCAAAAACAAAGGCACCAAAAATGAAAACAAAAAGCACAAAATAGAACTAAAGACTATGCAAATATATATATGTACAAATAATCTTATCTAATACTTCAAGGATTGAAGTGCTTCAGATGTTGCCCATTATGAGGCAGAGAAAAAGGCATGCCATCTTGATACTTCAATAAGAAACTATTTTCACCATTGAGCTGATGGATAGTAAAAGGGCCCCTCTAAAGGGAGTCAAACTTCCCATGCATTCCCTTTGGTTCTCTTCTCTTGTCCCATAATAGAACTTGATCTCTAATCTAGAAATCACAGTTTTTTGCTTTTTGGTTGAAAAGCTTATTCACCAAACTTTGATGCATGGCAATTTAGTCCACCACCATAGTTCACTGCTCATCCAGCTCAGTCAAGCACATGATCCTCTTATTTATGGAGCTTTCATATGTCTAATCTTCGATTGTCTTAGCCAATTTTATTGCCAGCAATTTTAAGGTAATTAGTATCTCTACATTGAGACCATATAGAAGTTGGAAAGGTGACATACCTATCACCCTCTTGGGTGTAATTTTGTCTACCCATAAAGCATCAACTAATGATTTATGCCATGTTCATTGGTTGTCATCCACCAGCTTCCTGATGATGGTCACCAAGTTCTGGTTGCTTGATTCAGCTTGACCATTTCCTTATAGAAAATAATCAAAAAATTGGGAGAGGGTAATCCCATAGTAAAAATAGAATTGAGTGATCTCATGAGAAGAGAAATAGGTAGCATTGTCCATCAAAATCTTGTTTTAGACCCCAAACTTAGAAATGTTCTCCTTGAGGAAATCGCACACCACTTCTGAAGTAACATGCTTGGTTGGAATAGCTTCCACCCACTTGGTGAAGTAATCTGTGGCTGTGAGGACATAATCATGTCTAGCACTTGAAGATGGGTTTACAACACCAATGAAATTAATTCCCCATTGTTGAAATGGCTCTTCTATCACCACTGGCTTGAGAGGCAGAGTAGCTAGCTTGGGTCTTCCAATGAACTGTTGCCACAATTCACACCTTCGTACCCATTTGTATGCATCTTGAAATAGAGTATGCCAGTAATACCTGGCTCATAGAATCTTATGGGTAGTTACAGGAGTAGAAAAATGTCCTCCATAGACCAAATTATGGAAGGACCTAAAAATTTGGTTCTATTGCTCTTTATCCACACAGTGAAAGAACACTCCATCAAGGCTCCTCTTATACAGGCCATTGTCCCAGAAGACAAAATTGGTAGCTTTCAATCTAACAGTCCTCCTTTCTTTATGAGACAAGTGAGTGGGACAATCACCATAAGTAATAAAATGAGCAATACTTGAATACCACTCATTCATGGTGGAGACAAAGAGGACTGTTGGCGTGTCTTCCACTTCTTTTTCTTCATGCCCTACTTCTTCAAGTTTATTATCAGCCATCAATTGACAGAGGCCCTTTCCCCTCACAAGCTTCATCAATTTGATAACTAAATCAAAATCCTATATTTTAGCAATCCAATTACCCCTTTTGGTTCCAAACTCTTGCTGAGTTAGTATGGATTTGACTATGGTATCAGGAACCAGGGTAGTAACACATGAATTGAGGATGTAAAAATAGAAATGCTTTACTACCTTGACCACTGCATAAGCATGTTTCTCCATGCTTGAATACTTTAGCTCATGAGCTTTGAGAGGATAGCTCATGAAGGATATGGGAGATTCCACACCTTCATTCTATTGAACCAGAATTGCTAAAAGTGTGTGTTTAGAAGCATAACTATACACTATGAAATCCTTGGTATAATCTAGACAAACCAGAATTGGGGCATGGGCAATAACAGTCTTGATATTTTGAAATGCCAATTTGCCTTCTTTAGTCTAGCTGAAGGTGGCCTTTCCCTTCATCATGTTCACAATGTGGTGAGTCTTCTCAGAAAACTCAGGGATAAACCTTCTTAAAAAATTCACTTTTTTGAAGAAAGAGTGAATTGCAATCTTACTTGTGGGTAGGGTAAGTTCTTGGATGGATTTGACTCTTTTTGAGTCAATCTTTATGCCTTCTCTAGATACAATGTGTCCAAGAAGCTTCCCTTTTATTACTCTAAAAATAGACTTCCTAGGATTTAGAGAAATGTCATTCTAGTGACAACATTCTAGCACTTGTTGCAAATGGCGCACATGATCAGGGCGATGCTTGGAAAATATGGTTAAGTCATCAAGATATACCATAATGAACTTACCCATTTCATCTTTGAAAGTAAGGTCTATTACTCTTTGGAAAGTTATGCCAGTATTTATCAAGTCAAAAGGCATTCTTCGATATGCAAATGTGCCCCAAGGTGTGGTGAAGGAAGTCTTGTGCTGGTTTTCTTCACCAACTTCAACTTGATTATATCCTGAGAAGCCATCTAGCATTGATAACATCTTTGAACTAGTCACTATCTGAAGCACTTAGTCCATTATGGGTAAAGGATATTTATCCTTTAAGGATGACTAATTTAAATTCTTGAAGTCCATGTAGAGGTGAATTTCACCATTCTTTTTCTTCACATGTACTATGTTTGCAATCCATGTGGAATGATGGATTGGGAAAATTATCCTAGCATTCAGTATTTTTTGTATTTCAGATAGAATAGTACCTGATATCTTTAGATTGTAATACCTAGATTTTTGCTTGTAAGGCTTCGAGTCACTCTTGAGAGGGATATCATGGTGGATTTATTCAGGCTTGAGTGATTTCAGATCATCATAGGAGTATGCTAAGACATCCATGTACTAGCTGAGTAGAGTAGTGAACTTGAACTTTTCTTCTTGAGTGTAGCACTTCCCAATGTTCACCATCTTGGAATTTTCTTTGGTACCCAAAATAATCTAATCAAACTCCTAGGAGGAGCTTGTATCCATTTGTTTTTTTTTGACGAACCTATTGTATTTGTCAAACAACTTCTCAAAGGAAACTAGGCCTTTTTGGATTTTATTCCCTTTCAACTGTAGGAATTCTTCACCTACATCTGCACTTAATTTAGGGGCTGGTTCAAGTTTTTGAGGCTCACTACCTTTGAAATGAAGCTGTTCAAAATTGTCTTTTTACTCCAAAAAGGCAATGATTTGGTTTTCACCATTGAACACTTGCCAATGATTGGCATGGTCAGGTACACTTGGTCAAAAGACTAGTTCAATAGTGTACCTATCTCCCTTAAAATTAGGGTGAGAAACCAATAGAGTTGTTGAAATAGCTGGTGCATCAACTCAGTCATTAAATTCTCTAGGTATGGCAGATATGTTGAAAGCATCAAAGCTTTCGATTTGATCCCAGACTAGATTACGGTAGTGGCACAATCTCTCATTATTGGTTTGATATAGGTTTCTTACCTAAGAAACCACCAGTTTAGCATCTCCTTTGGCATGAAGGAGTTTGATGCCTTTGTCTCGAGCAACCTTCAATCCAAGTAATAAAGATTCATACTCAGCTATGTTGTTGGTGTTGCTAAACTGCAACTTGTATGAAGAAGGAAAAATATCTCCTAAAGGAGATATCAACACAATTTTGGCTCCTAAACTAGTAGAGGAGTAGCTACCATCAAATTTTAGAATCCATACCTTATTAGACACTGATTTTTCCTTAGATTCTTCTCCATTTCGAGGGGGAGATTATTCTACACTTACATTGCACTCCACCAATCCTTCTGCTATTCCATCTGAACCAATTTTTAGGTTAACACATTCAAGAATTTCATCAGCCACATCATGGACTTCCTCAGTGGATAGAAAGTAGTTACCCATGCCTGAAGACTCAAACAAAATTTGAGCTTTAGGTGATGATGTTTGAGTGACCACATATTTTGCTTCCTTCTCAGGAAGCAATCTTTGCATAATGCCTTTGACTGGGATCCTTGCCTCAGACAGCTCCATGCTCAATTCTCTTCCAACATCCTTGCAAAAATTTTGCCCAAGAAGGATGTCATATGATGTTGGGACGTCAGCCACCAGGACAGTCATCTTGATTCTCTTGCTTAGAAATGCTATAAATGCAAATTTGGCATCCTTGATTTGTCTCAGTAATGGCACTTATTTTTTCTCTATAGAGAAACATCTCCCAAATGTCTTGGTCACTATGAGACCAAGGGATTCAACTAATTTGGTAGGCATGACATTGTCAGACACACCTGAGTCTATGATACAATTATTCAATTGATGACCATTTATCAGTAGAGAGACATAAAATGGTTCAGTACTCTCGAGAGTAGCAGGAGGAGTAATGACAAGGTTGTTTGGGATGGATATGTTCCTTGGGGGATCATGAGTTACCTTCTTAACATATTATCCTGAAGGGGTGGTTTGATTCTTCACACATTGAACTAACTTATCCAACTACTCAGGATTGGATTGTAGGAATTCAAATTTAGACATTTGAATTTTAGTTTTCTTTATATGGTCAATTATGTCAAATGTTTGAAATAAACTAGGTACAAAGGATGGGAGTTCATCCTTTTAATTTTTGGGAAGGGGAAGACTGGTCTATGAATTTGAAGTAGAAGGTGTAGGGATGTTTGATGTACTTACCTTCTTTGCAATCACTAGGTCCTTTAGCTAGAAAGGTAGAGTGGTTCCCTACTTAGTAATTGAAATTGCTAGTTGAGGTCGCTCCTCTATTTTTTCTTTATCAACTTGTTGGGATGACTGATTCTTAGACTAGGTGAACACAGTGTATGATCTCTTAGCTATTTTACCTTCACTTCTGGGTTCATCTTGGTAATTCAAGAAATTAATGTTAGAGTCACTAGCTAATTCTTCTTCTTCCTTAGTGAAGAAATTAGCGTCATCTCCTAGGTTCAACTCAGACTGAAAGGAGAAATATAATTCTGCTTCAAGATATCTAACTATTGAATTAGTTGGAGGTGCTTCAATGGCAAGGTTCCTCCATAGGGGAGGAAGACAATTTAGCTGTGCTTGATTTTTGGCAGCATTTCCTTGATATGACTGATTGGAGAATGTCCTCCTTGGTACATCTCTGTATGAAGAGGCAGATGACATCCCTTGCACCATTTGCTTTCTAAGAGCAAGCAACTCATTTACCAACTTTTGCACCATTGGATTAGTGGTGCCTATAAATGAATACTCAGAAGATGAAGAGGATTTACCTCTATTAGGATCTCTCCTTATCTTTCCTAACAAGATAAGGTCATCTTCCACCTCAGTGGCCAAATCTTGAGCAATAACAAGGTCTATGTGGCCAGCCCATCTTAGCAAAAAACTCACTTTAGGCAGCTGAGAGTTTATGAAGAAGCATTTAAGGTTCTCAAGTGTTGGCTGAACAATTGTAGGAATTTGGTTCCTTAACTTGTCAAACTTAGAAATGAAGTCCCTCATAGGTTCATGAGGTTCTTTCTTCATCTGTGTGAGTTGAGCCAGCAGGGCATGCACATCTTCTACAAGCTTGAACCTTACTTTGAACTTAGCTTTGAGAGTGTCCTAGTCAGTCATTGACCAAGCCTACAAATGGTAGAACCAATTTGTAGTAGTGCCTTGTAGTGTTTCCACAAATAACCTGATAGCCACATCCTCAAATTCCATGCCTATCACATGATAGGCTATGTTGAAAGTTGTAATGTGTTCATCAGGATGAACTCTCCCATCACCAAAGAATGAGGAAATTCTTCCTTAAACTAAGTGTTAACTCATGTAGAGGTGGAGTCAAATTGAGTGGGCCAAAAGAGTTACCCTAGGGGGCTTGAATTGTCATGATTTGATTATGGAAAAGGGGGATAACAAATCTGGGCAGAGTACGTAAAGGCAAAGTTCTGCCTTGTGTTGGTGACCCGGTATGGGTAGGAGGAACACTCTTGGATCGTTGAACTTGAATTTGAGGAGGGAACAAATTGAAATGGACCTACTGTACCAGCTCAAAAAATAAGTTCAACAACACCTTAGGTTCTCTAGCTTTTAGTATAGCGTGGATTTGCTAGATTGTAGAATAAAAATGGAAAATAACTAGCCCTGCTTCAGCTTAAAGCTTGAGGCTTCAAACTACTTGTTCTTCCCCAGTGGAGTCACCAAATATTGTTGGGTGAATATTTTGTCACCATCTAACTGATGAGCAAAATAGGTCTCTTCAACCATATCATAGGGATATTGGTCGGTCAAGTGTGCAGGTTTACCACATCAAAAGAGGACAAATCTCTCCTCTCATCAAGGGGAGGTTCCCTATAAATATGAGGAGCTATATATATATATATATATATATATATATATATATATATATATATATATATATATATATATATATATGCAAAAAATAACACTCAAGGGTAGGACAACACCATCCATCTCTCTTTTTTAGAGATGTTCACAAATAAAGGAGAAATCTTGGTGAAATGATAGGAGGCACTTCTCTTCTTTCAAAAGTGGCCTACAGCTAACAACAAGAATCCTTTTAGGTAGGTAACAAGTAACTGGTAACAAGGGGCATAGTAACCAATAGACTAAGATGTAGCACAAAGTCTCCACCTTGACTGCCCAAGAGTGAGATACATAGGACAATGAGGGCACAAAGTCATCCCAAGGTCCTTTACACAAAAATAGAAAATAGACAAACACACTAAAGGCAATTGTAGCAGCACAAAGTCTCCCACAGTTGGCTTCAAAACACCTTCCTGATTACTTCCACTAGTTATGCTTATTTAATTAAAATGGACAAGAACACATTCAAGAAATAGACATAAGAACAATCCCCTAAATGACACAAACTATAACAGCAAAAAGTCTGAAAGTAACCTACTTTCTCATTCAAATAAAGAAATATAATCAACAATTTGAGCTCAAAGTCTCAGTAATCACCTCTCAATTTTGGCAGAGTTTTGCTTCTATATCCAAAAATATCTCCCTTGCATAAAGTAAGAGAATACAATATATAGTAGCCAAGAAAGGCTTGGCTCTTTGTTTCATGGAATGGCCCATGTTGCATTCAATGCTTTGAATGCATTTTTAGTTTAGTCAAAGAACCCATGCTAGAACAGGGTAGTCGCCTTAACTGTGGCATGTTGATTTATCTCAAATGTCTTCTCCTTAGCATGGGTTGTCTAGTCCTTTTTTTGATGTCTACGCAGTTGTCCACTTCACCTTTACTCCAAGGGAGAAAAATAGGCCATGTTTTTAATGCTTGCAAACTCAAATATCTACTTGGTGGATTGTTTCACCTACTGCAATAACTCCTGCATAGATATTTTTGGTCTTTCCCTCTTTCCTATTGTAGTTTGAGCTCTCAGGCTATCTTTTCCTTTTTGTTGGCTCTTTTGGCTCCTATTTAGGCTAGTCACTAAGTTTTTTTTCAAGTTCCGCACCACATTTGAAAATCAATGGATATTTCATTATCTTGAATTTGACATCCATGGGGACGTCAAAGGTTCACTATTTCAATAGTTTGGGTGGCCTCTATGGTTCCTTGGTTCCATCACTTCTTTGGTTCATTCCCCTGAACCTTCTCCTTGAATTGGTCTCTAGAAACTTTCACTTTTTATCTTTGCTCAAAGCTTTCCTTGAACTGTTGAACCAGTTGAACTTGTGAACCATTTTGGTTCAAGGTTCAACAGTTCATCTTCTTTCTCAGAAGCCTTTGTTTTCTATAAGTCTCTTGAGCTTTGAAAGAGTTCTTAGAAATATGTCTACAGAGTTCGTAGAAATAATTCCATAGAAATGAGCCTGCAAAGTCCATAGAAATGAGTCTATAAAGTCCGTAGAAACATAGAAATGAGCCTGTAGAGTCCATAAGAATGAGTCTACAAAGTCCATAGAATTGATTCCATAAAAATGAACCTACAAAGTCCATATAAATCACCCTATAGATTCCATATAAATTAGGCACGAACCTTAATGTCTTTGGAACTTCTTAAAGGGAAGGTGTCCCTTCGGGCCTTGAGAAGGTCCATTTTTTGATTGCTAAGAGCCCCTCGCAAGGGTACCTGCGCTTTGGGGTCCTTTAGGCAGTATTCAGGCTCCAATTCCTTTGGATTAATTCCTTTATAAAAAATTTATGAATCAATTCCTTCAAAAATTTTATTCGAAGGAAAATTTTCCTTTGCCTTGTCTGCTTTTCTTCGGGCTTTTTCTTTTGGATGAATTCCTTCGAACAAAAGTCCGAAGGAATTCCTTCAGACTTTTTGTCTAAAAGAATTTTCTTTGTCTTTTGCCTTGTTCATTTTTTTGAAGAAAATATCTTTGTTTGCTTGTGCTCACTACCCTCCACAAGGGCACTTGGCTTTGGTTTGTCGCCCTCCACAAGGGCACTTGGCCTTGGTTCACTGCCCTCCGCAAGGGCACTTGGCCTTGGTTCACTACCCTCCGCAAGGGAACTTGGCCTTTTGGCTTCAAGGGACTCCTTTGAACTATTTATTGAACCGACCGATTGAACCAACTTTGGTTCAATGATTTAATGGATCATTCCTCTGTTCCTCTCATTCAATTGACTGATTGAACTAATAGCGTTGAACCAATCGTTCGTTGAACCTTTGAACCATTGACCCTGTTGAACCTTTGAACCCATTAAACCTTTTAACCTATTGAACCATTTTGGTTCAAGGTTCAATGGTTCAATAGTTCATTTCTTTGTTCGAAGCTTGTCGATGAACCTTTTGTTTGAACCTCAGTGTTGAACCTATTTTGAAAATGCCTAAGTGTTGGAGACTCATTCCTTAGAGAGAGAGCTCGCCTATTGGAGTCATTGAACCTGTTGAACCTTCTAGTCCCTTAGCTAAAAAAGCTTGAATAATGAAGAATTTGAATGCTCAGAACAATTTTTGAGAAGGCAATAGAGGATTTTGGCTTGCAGGACCAAAGTAATTCATATGTTGTCCTAAAAATGAGTGACAAATTTTAGGAACAACACACTTGACACCCTTATTGTTGTAGTGTGTGAAGTGATGGGGTAGGCCCCAATACCAAACCATGTATTGATTTAAAATATAGATCCCTTTGAGATCCTAAATACAACCTAAAACCAACCATAGACTTATTTTCTAGTACCCTCTTTACAAGCCAATTTTATTCACATGGTTCTTAGAGCTTAAGTCATAATCCAAAAGAGAGACTAAATATAACTCTAGGACTTAATATACATTTTAGTGTGTGTTTGATTTCCTTGATCATTTCTTGTCTTCTCTTTGTTTGATCTATTAGATTGTTTATATTTTACTTTCTCCCTCATTTTTCATGGTTCTAACTCAACAACAATGAAGGAACTAGGTAGAACAAAATCCATCCCCAAACCATCCAACCTCTTATACCTCCTCATCTATGGAGTACATCTTATATGTAGAGAGTTCTAATCATCCTTCAAGGAGTCCTTATTTCCCTCACGTATTTCCCCAAAGAGATATAGAATTTACCACCTTCTTAGATAAAAATCCTATGGCCTTTCAACATTATCTCAACACCATGCCTCACCATAACCCTACTTTAGCTCCACCTATGGACCCACCTTATGGCATGCCTTCTCACCTTATAAAGAACACTTCTATCACCATGGTCACCACTCAACCATTAAATACCCAAGTATCTTCATCTACCAATAATCCCTTCGATACTACTATGGAAAATCAACCTACCCAACTAACCAACACCCTTACACCTTCCACCCCCACCAACAACTCCTTTACCCTAAAACCAACCTAACCATTAACCACCTATACTCCCCTCACCATGGAAATACCTACTAATATAATTTTAAAACTTCCTTTAGATACCCCCAATCCATTAGTCACTACTTCACTTAAAAATCTTATGGTGTCTATACCTTTTACCTTATCAATAATTAGTACAAAGGTCACCACCTTTCTTTTGGTTAAAAACCCAACCATAGCTCCTACCCAACCCATATTAACCTCTCAACAGATGCCCATCCCACCCAATTTGGGTTACATCCCTAACCCACAAGGGCATGTACCTTTACCCACTACCCAACCACTTACATCCACCTACCCCTACATGGCATCCACCCAACCACTTGTGTCCACATATCAATATGTGGCAACTCCTCAAACTCCTACCAATTATCAATATGTCACCCAACCATAACAACAATATGTAACTTACAACCTTTTAGGTGTGAAACCCCAAACAGACCTAATAAAAATGCTCATGAATAAAATGACTACTTTAGAGTAATCCATCTTTGGTGCTCACAACATTTTATCATATGACTAGATCAGCAACAAACCCATTCATCCATCTATCCCTATCAGACCATATCCTCTTTAGTGGAAGCTCCCAATGTTTTCTAAATTTTAGAGTAAGGAGGACCCCCATTAGTGTATTTAGGCACTCATGTTATTTGATTACCTACGATGGTGATTTCATTCTCTGCACCTTCCCTATGTCTTTATTAGGGCCAACATTGGATTGGTACAGTGCCATAACCAAACATTCTCTCTTCTCTTTGACCTAGCTAGCCCAAAATTTATTGGATCACATTTTAATAAACATATCTAATAAAGTTTCCATCATTAACCTTTACTCACCTGGAAATTTGATGATGAATCTATTACTAATTTTGTAGTTCATGGATAAGCATAATTAATCAACCCTCCTTCTCTTTACCCCAACCTAAACTGATACAACTTTTTTCTCAAGAATATTCCAAGCACATCTCTTCTACATTATGTTTTTAGAGCTTTAGAACCTTTGATGAAACTTTTACTATGGCATGTAAGCTAGATGAAGGAAAGTTAAAATTGAAAAACAAAAATTCTACCTGCAAATCCAATGAGGCCTCTTCCTCTAAACCAAGCAACCAAACTAACATCAATGACAAAATCAAGGGATCTATGAATGTAGTTATCCTTAATATCACTACTCCACCATCTATCAATCAACCAAACTCTTCCAACTCCTCATATCAAAACATGAATAACTAAAGCCGAAACACCTAGAAGTAATTTACTCTACTTGGGGAGTCTTATGCTTTAGTCTTGGAAAAGTTGCTGAAAACTAATATCATACATCTTCCTCACATTAAACCCCCTCAACAATTTGATTTTTTTCATCTTTCACCTAGTTGGTACAATGAGAATGAACTATGTGCTTTCCATCGAGTAGTTAGCATGACATTAGTAGGTGTAATACCTTCAAAAATGTTGTCCAAACCCTCATTGACAAGGGGAAACTTGTGTTGGACAACCCCAATGCATTTTTGAACCAAGCCCTCAACATTTTCAGACAACCTTTCCCCAATCATTCACCTACCAAAAATGAGAGTATCAGGGTTGAGTCTTCTCATGATGCCCATATCATCAATATAGTTCTTGACATGTTCATTGCTAAAAACCTACCACCCAATCTACCTGTTCTTTTACCTCTCCACTTATTGAGGTAGTGGAGTCACCTACTCTTCTTTTGGAGACCCAAATCAAGGAAGTAACCTTTTCACCTCCTCTATCACTTTAATTTCTCCCTCAACTACTGAATAATTCACCCCTCCTTTAGAGATCATTCCTAAGGAAGAAACCACCACACCTACACCTCCCATAAAGGAACCACTCATCAAAACCTTTCATCATTTGATTTGGGAAAAGTATGAGGTTTCCATCCCCCTTCCTTAACCTATGAGTTTATCTTTTGAGCCCACCACCCAAGGAACAAGACCAATATATAAATCATTCTCTAGATTAGTTCAGATATTGTAATTTGTATCTAAACCTAACATGGATCAAGCCACATTTTGGAAACAATTGGAGCTCCCTTAAATCACTAAATAGGAACCCATAACCACCTCTCTGATAGACCAACCCATCACTTCTATTATCCAACCCACTATCATATCAACCAAACCAATAAAAAGTTCTACCAGCGTAATCATTTATCAACCACCCAAAGTAACCAAATCATAAATAATTGAATCATCTTTTATCACTTCAAATAAAAACATTGGCATATTCCCTACACAGATCCTTAATCATCTATCCTTGAAACTATATCTAAACTCACCAGACCCACCAACTAAGCACCAAACTAAATTAACCAAGGAGGTAAAACCAACAAAAGGCCAAAAGGCCAAACTTTTACCTCCCTTAACCTTTCCCTCTATTTTATGGATTAATCCCTCTATTTTGATTAGAAATCCAACTATATTAACTGAATCCTAACCACCATTCTTGGTTATGCCATCACTCTTTCTTTTTGACATGCATATCTACATCGAGCCATCAACAACCAAACTAGCTACCTTGAAAATTTATACATCCAACTTACCAACTTCCTTACCTACGCCAAAGTCATCAATTAATGATACCACCTTACCCAAGACCTCCACCACCAAGCCTATTTCTAAAAATAATTCCATCTTACCAACCAAGTCCAAAACCTCTAGACCCTCACCACCTTCAGCTAAGTCTTACTCAACTATTTTCCAAATGTTATTGCAAGCTTCTTGCTTGACCTTACCTCATATCTAACCATTTGACCCTCTTAGTTCAAAATTAACCTCGTATAATGACTATTAGGTATTCTCCTATCATAATACACATAGGCATGACATGGAGAACTATAAATCTCTCCAAGCCATAATCCATCAGCTCTATAATGAAGATGATCTATTAACAAATGAACCTCCCATAAGCCTACTACCAATCCAAAAAATAATAACCACTACCAAATGCCTACCTACTTCCTCCACCTTCAACTAAGAGTGACGGAGAACCAAACCAATCTCATACCCAAACTCTTCCCTTTATCCATACTATCCATGTGGTCACGTGATCACACACTCAGCAAAAGGATAAGGGGAAGGTGAAAGTGTCTATCCCATGGATACACCCATCTTTCACCTCCCAACCAAGTCAAAATCAAGTGCATTCACCTTCAAAAAAATCCAAGGTATCTATCTTAGGTACCTCCCAATCCAACCCCTCCGAATCAATTAGAAGAGTGATTCTCAAACAACTTCACCAAACCCCAACAAAGATGAGCCTATATGAATTAATTTCTACCTCACCTTATCATTGCTAAGCAATGATAGAGGCATTGTAATTAATATAGGTCCAACTTGAAGATACTCAACTTCTAATAGCTTTTATTTGTGCTCTCCAAATTTATAACCTTTTCACCTTCAAGGATTCAGAAATACCTTCTATCCACCCTAATGACCTATATCACCCTCTTTTCATTGATGCCTACATCAACCAAACCTACATCAAATGGGTTATGACTAATAGGGGAACCAATATTAATATCATCTCCTCCCATGCCTATGATTAACTTAAAATACCAAACAATGTCATGTCTGAAACCTCAGCCATCCTCTAATCTTTCAATGACACCATGGCCATTACTATGGGAACTATTGTCCTCCATATCCATTTAGGACCTCTCACACTCCCATAACTCTTCTATGTAGTGAAAGGAAAATTCCAATATAATGTTTTATTAGGATGACCTTTGATCTGCTATATGGGTTGTGTACCCTCTACCCTTCATCGTTGCATTAAATTTGAGCACAAAGGTTAGGTTGTCACTATATAAGTTGACCCAAGTCCATTTTCATAATGTAACATGACTTATCAACCTAGTGATGTCCTCCTACCTCCATCTAGCATATACTCATTAGCCAAAGACCAACCCTCAACCACAAAAAATGAAACCATATCTTCTTCTCCCAATTAGGCATCTACTATCTCATCAATCCCCTCAAATAAAATCCCTACCACAGACCCCTTGGAATCAACATTACAACAACTTTCACTTGGGGAATATCACTTGTTGACCCTTGACACCTTCCTTACCCCCTATGAGTATGGGCAACTTAATAACCAACCCAAGTATGTTCCTAATATTAGAGTCATTATTCCCCTTGGACCTTCAAACTATCAAACCCATTTCATCTATGGGGGACTCAACAAACCCCTTGATGCTTCCATCACCTCTCTTTCACCTTGACCATTCACCTCTATCTTCTCATATCTAGATAAACTAAGTTTCACCAAAACATATCTCCATCAGTGTGCTTGAAAGGGTTATGGTATTGGATGATATAAATATGGGATGCATGAGTTGCTTCTAATCCAAACCCAAAAACCACATGAGAAATATGGTCTAGGCTTCTCTCCACCAAAATAGTAAACCAACTCACCTCTCATCACCAACACTGATGATTAAATCCCAACCTCATTGACCCCTTCACCATTAGAATTGGAAGATCTCGATATCATCCCCCTAACTATTTTTTCATCAATGTGATCAACCTCAAACCTCTAACTTATCAAAAGGACAAGGAAATTATAATCATCCTTATGACCCATCCTAAAATGATTGGAGATGACTCTCCTAATATTAATACAATTTCGTGTCAAGATGATGATTCTATTCTCACCTATCTTAGTACACCAAATTCTTCCATCCACAAATCCCTACCTCCTGAGACTTCGACCATGTTGAATGAATCCACCATGGATATCAACTTGGGTACCCTCCATGATTTATGCATTGTCAAAATTGGACAATCACTAAATTCTAAAGAGTTTCAGGACTTCCCTTCCTTCTTTTAAGACCATAACATATCATTCACTTAGTCTTACAATGACATTCTTGACATCAACCCCTCCATCACTACCCAACACATAGTCACCAACCATGGTTCCAAACCCATCAGGAAAAAACTTCAATGAATGCACCCCAACATATCCCTTATCATCAAAGAAGATCTTTAATGTCTCCTCTATGTCAACCTCATTCAACATATTGAATATCTTGGATGGGTCTCAAATTTCATGCCTGTCACCAAAGCCATAGGGGGACTATGCATTTGTGTGGACTTTTATGACCTCAACCTTGCTTGCCCAAAAGACAACTTCCCTCTACTTAGCATCAACCAACTATTTGATCTTACATCCATCCCTCCATGAAATTTTATCTCTTATGTATAGGTTTTCAAGCTATAATTAGATCCTAATTACCCTTAAAGATCAACACAAAACTACCTTTATCACCCCATGGGGGACCTTCTACTATAGGGTCATCCCTTTTGGAATTAAGAACACTTGTCTAACCTACCAACATGCTATGACCTACATATTCCATGACAATATCCACAAAATCATCAAATACTATGTTGATGACCTCATCAAGAAGTCCCAATATTGTAAAGATCTCTTAGTCATTTTAAAGATCATCTTTGAGCACCTCATCCATTACCATGTCCAACTTAACCCTAAAAAGTGAATTTTTTGGGTCTTATTAGGGAATTTCCTCAGCTTTATTATCTCCCTTTGGGGAATTAAAGTTGATACATCCAAAATCAAATCAATCCTCGACATACCTCTTCCCACCCACCTTAAAAATTATATAGTTTGTAGGAGAAGCTCCAATCCATTCATCACTTTATCTCTCAACTCTCAGATTGGTGGTAACCCTTCCACCACCTTATGAATAAGGACATAGCTTTTAAATGGAACAAGGACTATCAAAAGGCCTTAGATTCACTTAAACAATACCTTTTGTCTCCACTTGTCCTCACTCATCCTAAAGATGATTAACCTTTATACCTTTATATATCTACCACTGACCCCTCCCTAGGGGCAATGCTTGATCATTAGGATGAACAACACAAAGAGCAATTTGTCTACTATATAAGTCACATTATTGTAGAGTACAAGACTTGGTATACCCATATTGATAAACTTTATCTAGAATTAGTCTGTGTGGCCACCAAACTTCACCGTTACCTCCTCAACCATAAGACCTTTGTCATAACCAATACCAACCCACTCAATTATATGCACTCCAAGCCATGCCAAAACCAATGTATAACCAAGTGGATCATGTTATTAGCTAAGTTTGACCTTGATTTCCTTCAAAAAAAATTAATTAAAGGGAAATTTATTATCGACTAATTGGTTAATGAACCATTAGAAGACAACCAACCTCTTCTTCTTGAGTTTCCAAATGAATCCATCATGATGCTCTCTCAGGCAGAATTCACCTATCAAGTGACCATGTTCTTTGATGGATCAAAGTTTTAACGTGGAGGGGGAATGGGAATCATCCTTATTCTCCTTCATGGTGATTTTTTTCCTTTATCCTTCAAGATATATTTTGAATGTACAAATAATATGGCTGAGTATAGAGCCTTAGTCATAGGCTTCCAAACTAAGTTAGCCTTAGGAGTCAAAATGATCAACATATTTGGTGACTCTCAACTTGTGGTCAATCAAATAAATGGCTCTTATCAATGCAAAAATGATGTCTTGTAATAGTATAGATAACTAGTTGATGAAATCTTAACATCATTTAAGCATTACCATATCCAAGCCACCCCATTATCTATAAATAGGTTTGTTGATACCATGGCTTCCCTCACCTCTCATATCTTATCTACACCCATTAACTCTAAGATATCTATCATTATCCATCAATTTACTGAGCCCTTCTATGTCAAATTAGACTCTCCAACCATCTTCAATATGGAGGCAAACCAACTTGACCTCTGGTATCAATAGATCTTTGACTATTTTAACCTGACCATCATTCCCTTTGGTCTTTCTAGGAATGCTCAAAGAGGATTTATCCAGAGTACCTCATGTTATACCATCCTAGGGGGATTATTTATAAATGTGACTTTGACAGTTTCCTCTTTTATTGCCTACGTAGTCATGAAGCCTCTCATGTTATCAAATAAATGTATGATGGGATCTATGGGGGACACTTTAGTGGCCTCACCATGGCTAACTGCATCTTTTTCCTTGGATATTACTATCCTACCATTAATCAAGACAATTTTGATTATGTAAAAAAATGTGTTAAAGTGTCAATAACATACTAATTTCCATCATGCACCTAGCCATAGTCTTCATGTCTCCATATATTTCTAGCCTTTTTCATAATGGTATTTGGACCTCATTGGTGAAATTAACCCCCATTCTTCATAGTGACATCATTATATCATCATTGTGATTAAATATTTCACCAAGTGGGTCGAAGTTATTCCTCTCATTTCCATCAAAGCTAAAAATATTGTCAACTTTATCAATCATCACATCATCTATCATTTTGGTGTTCTTCACAAAATTATCACCAATAATGGAAAATATTTTAAAAACAAATAGGTCCAAGGTCTTTGTGATGCATTCGGCATCAAGTTAAGTTTTTTATCTCCCTATCATCCTTAATAAAATAGATAGGTGGAAGCCTCTAACAAAACTCTCAATAACATGATAACTAAAATGGTCAATGCATCTAGTCAGGATTAGCATTTACACATCCCCTTTGCTTTATGGGCATATTGTACTAGCATCTAAAACCCTATGGGTACTACCCTGTTCTCTCTTGTGTTTGGAGCTGAGGTTTTCTTAACTCTCAAAATATAAATTCCTTCACTTCACATATCTTTGTAAGATCTCATTTATAAAGATGATTATCATCAGCACCATTTAACCCATCTTGAACTACTTGCTGAGCATCATTTTGCTGCCCTTACCTATCTTCATGTCTATCAAGAGTGAATCAAATGAGATTATAAAAAATACCTTAAAATATGAAAATTTAATATTGGAGACCTCATCCTAAAGGAAAATCAACATGTCACCAATATGTAGAAAATTAAGTGGGGCAAATTTTCTTTCAATTGGCTTGGACCTTATATAATAATACACAAGTATGGATTAGGAGCTTACTATTTGTCCTCTCTATAAGACAACCTAGAACCTAAGCCCTCAATAATTTGCATTTGCATCCTTTTTTTTGTTAAAAAGGATCAAACTCACCTTTTATCTAGCTTAAGCTCATTCTTTTCTTTCAAACCACATTCATCTCCCTATTTTAGGGGCAACCAATTAAAACTAAATCATGTGATTATCCATCATAATCATATTCTAATCTTGAATAATGGGTACCACTACTCTATCCATGGCATGATTCTCATGGTACTTTCCACCC
Source organism: Torreya grandis (assembly GCA_037957365.1). Classification (NCBI taxonomy): domain Eukaryota; kingdom Viridiplantae; phylum Streptophyta; class Pinopsida; order Cupressales; family Taxaceae; genus Torreya; species Torreya grandis. The sequence goes on from JARHVA010011045.1 coordinate 57,411, forward strand.
CTTTCCTAGGATGGATTCATATGATCATTGTCACCTAAACCTCTTTACACCTAATCAACATTCTTATGCTTTTAGTTATACCTTCATAAAGGTCAAGCTTTAATCTTATGTAAAAAATTCTATGTCATGAAAAATCAAAACCAACATCATAACCAAGAACATTCATGGGTCATTCCTATCATTCACAAACTACTTACTTGAAGGACAACTACTAAAACCATATCAAAAAATTAATCAATATAAGGTAAACTGCTCCTTTGAAGGATAACTATCAAGAAGCCTTGAACAAAGCAAACAAACTTAGACCACTCCCTTGAAGGATGGTTGAGTAAATCATTTGTCAAAAGCATAAAAATTTCTTAGATGCTTCCCACATCGATTATCTTCCCCTAAATAGAAACAAATCAAAATACCCATTATTAAAATTAAAATAAAAACAAACTAATCTTGAAAGCTGCAATCATCTCTCAAAAGAAAAATAATTTGAAAGCCACAATATGCTCCCATGAGTAGGCTTCCCACATCGATCAATCTACACATTATATGACATAGACTTGTTTATATTGACTCTTTGGTAACCTCCAGAATAGGCATGCTAGTCGCACAAGAAGGTTCCATTTTTCATTTATCTCCCCTTTTCTACACTATAAGCAAGAGATTTTTGAGCTCACTTGACATTATGTGATCGAGACACCTATTTAACCAACTAATGAATGCTAATGCAAAGCATATTAAGGGCTTATATTCCTTAAGACAATCTAACTTCATTTTTTATTTTAGTCCTTGCTAAAGAAGAAGCATCATGCCCTCTTATTATCCTCTCATAATTGGTATATATAATCACTTAGACATTTGTCTCTTGATTATCTTCTCTTTCTCACATCTAATTTTGTTATTCAACTTGCTTTATGCATCCTACCCAAAGAAAAATGACAATAATCATAACCACATCGCATCATATCATGAACCAAAAATAGACATCATTAGCATAAACCATGTCCATAAACATAAGCATAACCATCAAATATCATATTAACATCATACCATCCATGAAAAATAAAGCAAATAAACAATTTTTACCACATGTCTAAATATAAATAAGGAAGCATATACTCATTAAATTTTAGCATAAACAAACATCATCCTAACCATACATGTCATAAACATCATCATAACCATGGACAAACAAACAAAAAACCATCACATGCCTAGCTAGGTGAGTCCATATCATCATTTGTATCCATATCATAACCATAATCAATGTAACATCATCAAATGATCAACATGAACATGATAACCATGAATCATAAGCTATAAACAAAGAGCATATCTATATATTTTGAGTCTATAATCATAAATAACCACATAATCATCATGTATACAAAAAATATACATGTGTCTCTCTAAAAATGTATATCTCACCGCATCATATCATAGGCTGGTATCAAAATTATATAAAAAAAAATATACTATCTCTTAACCATATCATGACTATACCCCTGGGGCACTACTACCTCTTGATGTCTATCCTCTCAAGGTACCTACCTATCCCCCTATAGAAGTAGACCACTAACCTAGTGTCACCATCCTATCACCACCTACCAAACTAGATATGTATTCACTCCATCAAGGCTCATTAGGATAGTGTCTCAAGACTATGGCCTCTTAATAACATAGCTCCTCCACTGTGGCTAGATACCATGCCATGGGGATAGTGCCTAATGGTCTTGTGGATGCTATGGCTCCTCCTCTAGCCTATCTCAAAGAGTCTCTCTCATGAGTAACCAAGTTTAGTGTAGCTCTATCCTAGTCCCTCTCACCTATAACTACAACCACCTGACCCTATGTTACTACTAACTAACCATGTAGTGTTTCCATGAAAACTTGTGCTAAGGCTAGTACCACTTGAGCCTGATCTCTCTATGTAGTCATTGCCTATACATCTAGGGCAACCCCTTATACTTGTGGCCATTGACTTCTACCAATTAGGTCAACATCCATAGGCTACCTACCACCATCATCAACACCAAAATTAGTTGCAACATAGAGTGCTTAGTACCATGTTGGGTACCCATCTACAAAGTCTGCATCATCTATCTCAGCCCTAGCTGATGACTCCTCGTGATCAAGAAAAACTTGTATGGGCTATGGATTTGGGAATATAATATTTATATCCTCCCACCTATACCTTGTGAATGGGCCCAAAATCCCTTGTCTTAGGCCAAACTATCACCACATGTTATCAAATGGGATGAGATCTATATCACCATCCTTCCTACCAAGTATATACCTATAGCTCTATAGGGATAGTGTATGTCTCCTATATCTAGCCCACTCTAGAAACCTAATGTATGGCCTCGAAATCACATCACCCACAACTAATGCATCCAATGCACCCCTAAAATAATCAATGTTGTGAACCCTTCCACTTGGTCCTAAAAGGGAAAAATCATCTCTCTACCACATGAAGCCAACTCTAAATTCCATCTATGCATACCCCTCCCATGGTATCCCCATCAATCATATAACTTAGATGTGTTCATATGCCTAGTAGTGTAGAACAAATCTTACATTGATACCATACCTCTTGTGAGCTTTAAATCCCCATAGTTCCTTGTCTATTTAGACCATTAGCATAGGTACCCAACCAAACATTATGCACCCCAATAACATCTCTACCAGAACCCCTAATAATAGATAGGTAAACTAGCCCTCTGATATAACAAAGTGTAGGTAAAACCTCCAGCATGCCACTTAGTAAAATCATGTTCATCTCCATACAACATCTCCATGAGCTCATCTCTATCCTCCCTCTCAATGTGATAAATTAGCTCACCCCAAATGGGTAGTTGTGTAATTTTATACACTTTCTCAAGTAAGATCATCATCTCACCAGTGGGTAGTAGGAAGGTGTTAGTAACTAAATCCCATCTCTTGGCATCATCACATCACATGGCACATATTGGTGATGCAACATTGTACCTATCCCTACCTCCTCCATGTGCACCTAGTCTACAATAGTCATACCTTAGTGAATCTCTATAAATATATAAGGCACCTAATCTCACATCTAAATCTACTCATGTGCCTACAAAGTTTGATAGTAAACAAACTTAATTCTCTATACTATATTATCCTACAAACTTACCCTCTTACAACCTATGTTTATAGCTTATCTCTAAAGCCAAGCCCTTCACTTACCTTATTTTCACCCTAATCAATTAACCTTCTATCTAGACCATTCTACCCTCTACCCATTAAAATTTTAGTGGTAACTTACAATAACCTTCATCATTACCCTTAACATCCTTTCTTTTTTGCCAAAATATTACCTAACACTTCAAACATAAAAAAACTATGAAACACTTTAAAAACATTCAAAACAAAATTAAAAAAACAACATTCTCCATCCCTAGTTGACTATCGATAGTTATGGGACCAATTTTTGATGGTCATCGACCATCAATGGTTAGTTATGACCATCAATGGTTAGGTATGACCATTAACAGTCACTGTGCATGACCATTGAAGGAATACCTAAAACCTACCCACCCAAATGTCTAGTAAAAAACCAAAACAAAAAAATAATTTGCTACCAATCCCACCTCCATCCTTCCCTAACTAACCTACCCTAACCAATTTCAAAATTCACCTACCACTTTCACCAAAAAACCAAGCAAACCCTAAAACTAGGTCAAACCCCAAAACCCACCCATCAAATAATGATAAAGCAACCAAATTCAACTTACAATGCATTTACAAATTTAAACTTATGATATCAATTCAATACAACCCCTACCTCATTCCTTGACCATTATCAAGGTAAAATCTTAGGAATCACTTCCTAGACTCATCCTTGTTCACCCTACATCCTGGCTCGGTCAACCTTCTAATGCTTTGACCCACTCAATCCCACTCACCCACTCAGCAAGCACTGTCAAACTCTCTGCACAAAATACCAAGCAACCAAATGTCAAAGTCAACTCATTCAAATGAATGAAAATGACAAGTGGAGTCACTTTTAACTCTACCCTTTTAGGGTTTTGAACCTGACTACTGATGATCAAGGTGATCGCTAATGGTCAACTTCAAGACCTTGACCATTGATGGTTAGGAGGTTAATTTTTTTCTTGTACTACATGTAACTACTTTTTAGCTTATCAAACTCAATGCCCACAAATGAAAATTACCTTCTCTACACACCTTGACCATTGACCACGTTACCTCACTACTAGCCATTTTGGCACAACATAGCACATATTTTTGAGACTACCTTGCCTTAGTCCTTCCAATTACACCAATTACCTGCCAAGTTGAATTTTTTTTTAACTTGCATTACCTTATGTATGCCTAGCTAACTTATATCTTCTCAATAGCACTTCCTACCTCAGATACTCATGACTACACAAGACCAATTTTTGTTTTCTATGGGTGCACTTACTGCCTTAGATACCCATAAAAACATAGACCTTACTTAGGATATTTGCATTTACAAGTATTCCCAACTACCACCCCTAAATGTCATCATGTGATCTACTTGTCACTTGTATTTATAGCTTCAACCTTTATGTTTACTAACTATGGTAACCTCGTCCATGAGTGATCTTGGTTATCACACCTTTATCACACTTCATATGCATGTTTGCAATTTAGTGCCCAACCTATCACCCACATTTCTCATCACCTTCACCAATCTTCAAACCTACACCCAATTTTATGTACCTCATTGACTCACAGTTTAAAGGGGAACACCTTCTCCCATCCTTGGGGTAACCAAATCTTTAACCTGCACTCCATTTTTTTTTGTCATTTATTGATACAAATTGCATAATAAAAAAGGGAAAAATGTAGACATTAAAAATTTGCACATGACTATTCCAAATGTCACAACTCCCTTGAACCACCTCAAGACCCCCTTTTGATTAACCTTGGCCTCTTGACCATAAGCCTACCTAACTCTAGTTAGATTGATCTACTACCTAAAACCACCTTTTTAACTCAACTTGACCTCTACCCTTGACCATTAATGGTCACCCTAACTATCGATGATCACCCTAACCATCGATGGTCAGGTTCCACTATTTGAACCTCTAACTAATACTTCAACTTTGACTTACTTTTCTATAATTAGATTATCTAATTCATGTGTGAGCTCATGCATGTCAAAGTTAAACTTAGATAACAATTTGGACCTCTTGTTAACATATTTTTTCACCTTTCCTTCCTTCTTATAATAAGACAGGATCAGGAGTTGAATAGAAATCTTACAAATATCAAGAGATTTTGCATTCAAATTTTCTTTTGTAGGTGTTCTTCTAGTAATCTAGTGACCCAGCCATTATGATAAAGATCTAAAATGTTGTAATCCATCAATCAAAATCCAATTACAGTTACTCTATTATAATTACTCTAGGCCCCACCACCTCAACCATTCATATGATCAACTGATGGTAAGCTAAGTATCTATTTTTAATTATTCAGTCACTTTATTTGTACTCCACAATCATCCCAACCCAAATCAATCTCTTAGAATCTTATTTTATAACCTCATCAATCAACATTTTATTATACAAACCCAATGCACATTAATTTTTGATGGTCACCCTGACCACTAATGGTCTACCCCAATCGCCAATGGTCACCTCAACCATCGATAATCACTGTGGCACAAAATAATAGCAAGTAATTTTCATCCACTTACCCTTAACCAAATCCAACTTTATTTATCTCTACCTATTCACAGAGCCCTAACCTATTTTTTGAACCACTCCCAACCTATTTAACATTAGTATTGACCTGCTTATTACTATAATTAGTCAATTTCATTTATTTATTTATCAAGCATTTCTTGTATTCAATTTCAGTATCTTCTATGATTTATGCAAGTACTTTATCTTTCAATTTCTAAACTTAATTGTTTAAAAATCATGGATTGATAGCCCTTGAGGAAGCTCTTGATTCTAAGATCTAGCTAGCACTAGGCAATCCACTCAACTATATATCCAACCAACCATTTGCTTTAGTGTTATCTTATTTGTAGTTCATCCATCCCAAGCTAAAAAGGGGCTCTCTACAATCACCTGATTCAATGTGTGCACAATCAAATAGGTTTTTCTACCATACCTATATCTAGTTTCTTTCTTCTTCCCTTCTTAGAATAAAAGCTGAAATTATCTGAAACACTACCTCTAATTTTTTAAAGATAAATCCAAATAAGTAGTTGACTTTTGATTAGGGCTCTGATCTATCTTCCATATCAAGTTCATATCATTTTTCCAAACCTAATCATCATACTCAACCTACATTCCTTATTTACTTTTATTCATTAAATATTGTGTTTCCACTTTTTAAGGTTTAACAATAGATTGAAGCCAAGGTGTTAAATTATCTAAGTCAAAATTTTCATTTGTAGTAACATCATTATCATAAAAATCAACCTGTGAATAAACAGTTCCTTCTTTCTCCCTATCTTTAGGTATTAATAATGGAATTAGAAAATGCAAGGAATAATAAACCTTCACATTATGCATTGTAATATCATCTTCCCAAGGTTTAATTATCCATTCTATAATTCACATCTTCTTTAATGTCTATAGTATCTTAATCCTTTGATATGTATCATCTCCTCTCTACAAACTTACATCTCCATACACCCCTCTATTATAGTTAAGAATATATTGAATTATACGATGAAGGTTAATATTGACATAGTCTTGAAAAAACATGTATCCATTATATATTATCATAATCAAAACAAAAAAATACTGTATAGTTGATGTTATTAGCTTTAGAATAAAAAGACATAGAGCAGAATAGAGAAGAAAGCATTTAAAATATATATTGCAAACCACACTACTAAAGGTGATGAGGGAGATGAGAAAATTATATCAAGAGTTGGTTATATTATTTTTAAACAAAGATATTATCTCATCCTAGAAGTGAAAAATGAGGAAGAAGGACAAAATATTGTCGATAGTGGAAGAGGAATGGAAAATAAGAGATAAGTAGAGATAGAGTAAGAAGAAAGCATAAAAGCAAGTAAAAGATAGATAAGAAGAAATTTAATGATAAAAAATAGTAGAAGAAGATAGAAAATTGGAAGGAATGATAGAATCATCATATGTAAAATATAATGAAGAATAAATTATATAAGTGGAATAGAAGAAAAAATTGAAAAATAAAGAAAGTAAGAAACCTAAGAAAAATAAAGATAGGTAGAAAAATAGAGATTAGTATAGAAGACAACATAGAAGAGATAAAAGGAGGAAATGTTAAGGAAATTAATCAAGTAGATGGAGGATATGGTAATGAAAATATTGTAGAATAATGATTACATATAAATTAAGAATAAAATGATGATGAAAATAGAGAAAAGGATATAGGAAGAGATACATTGATACAAAACCATAACTGAAAGAGACCCTTCTAGAAATAAACCCCTTGGACCAAATTTCATCCCCCATGTCACATTAAATTATGAGATCAAACATGTTTCTAAGATAATTATATATAGGATAAGAAGTATAATATAATTAAAATCATTTAGTGAAGAGATATAAAATATAAAAGAGTTTGTGAAGAATTAAAAAGAAGTGTTAGGAAGCAAGTATTTTCAATAAGATGTGGGAAGAGATAAAGGAATGATAGACCATTAGTAATACAAGATAAAGATAGTAAGTTAAAAAATACAGGATAAAGATAGTAAAATTTATTTTAGAGAGAGCCTAATTGATGAAGAGGGCTTCAAACAATTTGTCATTCATGCATGAAAACAAGAAAACTCATTCACTTTTACTTACACTTACCTCTACCAAAAGTGCATTTTGGCTCTAATCTTCTTATTTGTCTTGTATTTTATTTATTATTTGAGTCTTGGTGTAGAACCTCTTAACCTATTTTAGATTATTTTTCCTCTTCAATGTACTTATGTATTCTTGATAATAAACTTCATTCAATTACATTCATTCATTTTTTGTTCTATCAATAAACCTTGTTTGTACTTATACTCATAACAACTTGAAACAAAACCCATATTTGGTTTTCACTAACTATATTTAGTTCATTTTCATATATTTCATACTCAAATAATTTTAATTAAATCACATAATCAATTCACAATCATCTCCAACAACATTTATAACTTTCTTCCTACTTGACCCCTGTCATAGGGATACTCTAATAGCCTTTTAAGGCTTTTATTGTTGTACAAATGTGTACCTCTTGATATTAGAAAAATAAAACTTGATTTAGATACCATATATTCTATTTTATCCTTATATGAATTTTCATGTCCTATCTCATTCCTTAGATCCCCTTTTAATCCACTTTTAGGTCTCGTTGAGGCCTTTTAGGTCACTATTTGCCTTTTCAATACACAGTCACCTGTAATTGTATGAAACCATATGTAAATGATCCAAAAACTTTGTAATATATTTAATTTCATTGTAATATATTTATTTATAAAATTCTATGGAGTTACATTTGTGGGAACATTTTATATAAGCATTTTCCCTTCAAAACCCTATAACAGGGTTTCCTATAGTCTAAGTGACCCGAGAGGGTTAAATTTAAATTTTTAGATTATATAAGGGTTTTAAAATGAATGTGAGGAGTTTTTAGGGTCTGTTTAAATGTCACAAAACTTATTAAACTAATATAATCTCACTTTATAGCCTTTATTCAAGGCTTTTTTACAAAAATATTTTTGACTGGGCAGAATATTAGACATCTACTAGACTGTATGCTTTTGCAAGGAGACATAATAGAAATATAGTATTATTAAAAATGTTTCATACCTTTGTGATTTATTTTAAATCTATATAAAAATCCCTTATGTCTCTCTTAAACATTTAAATTCCTTTGACTTTGTTCAACAATCATTACAAGATATTGCCCTGACTGTGTTTACAACTAACAAAGTCTATAGGTTCCATTCTTGAGAGTTACATAGAGTGTATTGAAAACATAAATATACAACTCAAATTATATTTAAGGTCACTAATAATTTTATTATAAATATATATAAATGTACATACCAATATTTCTCAGCATCTTGTTTCATAAATAACAATTACTCAATCTTGGCATACAGAACATACTCCAATAGGGTCTGCAAACTAGTCTCACAAAAAGATCGTTGAGATTAAAAAAACCATATGATTAAGTAATATTAAAATACATAAATATTTATTAATAATCTTCAAAAAACTTAAAAATTATTTACTTCATTATATTATTGGTTTAAAAAGTCCTTTCACTATATATGTATAGGAACACACAAAGATTTCATGTCTTAAAAATGAATAAAATTGTTTTGATTCACTCCTTTTGGGGGTTATACATTATTAATTTTAACTCAAACCCATACACATACTCTATGAACTTTAATTAATCTCTTCAAAAACATTTACAAACTATCTTTATTGTAAAACTATCCTAACTACCTTTCTCCCTTATGTAAGTTGGGAATGTGTAATTGCCTAACCACTATCCTATTCATCAAAATAACTCATCATATGAGTCATGTGGGTGTTGAAACACCATTTAAATTTTATTATAACCTAACCACCTAAAAAAAATTTAAAACCTATTTAAACAATTTGGAGATCTCCTAAACTTCATAAAAACATTTGAAAATTCAAATTAAGGGTTTTGGCAGGAAAATGCCAATGCAACCCAAACTTAAATTTCAAAAATTCCTACTACCTAAAAATGATTCATGTAGAATTATTATGACTATAATGACTTAACAAAAGACTCAAAGCATGATAATTGACCAATATGTACAGTGTGGTAGGTGATGCTCATGCATCATACTATCGAGAAACAAGAAAAACTTTCCATGAAAGTTATAAAATATTTTGACTTTGATGGTTATTTACAACATCCTTTATCCACATAGATCTCAAGGCATATGTGAAACATATTAAAGTTTTGTATGCTTTCTAAAACTCATAATGGATCCTCTTTTATTATTCTCTCTTTCTCCTTCTCTTATTTTGCATTCTCAATCTGATCATGGGAAACCATTGTTCATTTTCTTTCTTCCAATGAAATGCATATGAATCAACAAGTCAATAAAATCCACTTCCTACTTGATCTCTTGGTGTGTAATTTATTCCTCAGTTTCCAAATCTTATTCCTCTTGGCTCAATATTACATTCAATGCCAACTCAGCTACCATGATGTTATCTTTGTCTCCTATGAGACTCAAATCCTTTGATCATTCCATTATATGTTGACATATCTACTCTTCTTCTAATGTGTATTCATTTACATCACCTTTCTCTCCCATTGGTTCCAATCAAATCACCTCAACCTATACAAGCACTTCAACATGTGATTTCTATTCCTTTTCTATTATGTCCACTTCATAAATCTTATCCTACATGTTAAGCACTTCATTGTGTGCTACTGTACCTTATTTTCCTTCAATTAATAGGTTTTTTAGCTTCAATTTATCCTCATTTAATTCATATTTAACAACATTTATATCAACATACTCATCAAAAATGAAATTGAAATGTATACCTTGTACTTTTTAGCCTTCCTCAAAGCTTCATTGACTGAAACCTTCCTCCTTTTTCATCATAAGGCATGGTGTTGATGCACATTCATCCACTTCTTCATCATCCAATGGCTCACCTTCTTTAGGTAACACAAGATTGTGTCCCCAAACTCTACAGTCCAATCATCTTATTCATCCATTTTAGCATGTTGCTCATGATTCAATCCATCATGTAACTTGTCACCTATATATACACATGTAAAAATATCATTAGTCATAAAATTTTGAGGATTTATTGCCTTCTTCATTCTCATTCGAGGCTTCCTTGATTTCTTCTTCATCACTTGTCTTCTTTTGTTTTCTAACAATTGTTTGAGAGGCCATCTCACCTTCTTCTTTATGCATATACTGAATCTTGGTCTCAAATTTTCCAAGATTTGATCTAGCATTATCAACACCTCCTTCATCTCAATTATTTCCTTTTATCTCTCTAACCATATTTGATTTTCTTCCATCCTCTTCTTGTGGCATTCTTCAATCTTCAAGCCCTTTATCATTCTTACTATCTCACCCTCTTCTCTAGGTCTCTCTCTTAGACCTATATCTTCTCTTCTTGACAAGCCTTCCATATTTTACTCTTAACCATTCACTTGGTATCTTGATTGAATATCTCTATTAGAGTCTCTTATTCTTCTTGTCCTTTTTTTAGGACTCTTATCTCTATCTCAAGCTCACTTTTGAGCTTCTCTTTCTTGGAGCTCTCACTAGCTCTTCTCACTAAGCCTTCTTGGCTTAAGGGCTTTGCCACACCTCTTCTCTTTAAATAAAATAAATTTTCCTCTCTTTTATATATACCTGTATCCTCTTCACTTCATTCTTATAATCTCATTACTTATCTCATTACAATCTCAATGCAACATTTTACCATAATATCTCAAACTATCTCAACATAATCTATAAACTGAATCCACTCTTTCAAAAAAAAATCAAACATACCTTGCTAATAACCTTTCAATATATGATACCTAATGATGCTTATGGCTTAAAATAATTTTTCATTCATGCATGAAACAAGAAAACTCATTCACTTCTACTTACACTTAACTTTGCCAAAAGTGCCTTATAGCTTTGATCTTCTTGTTTGTCTTTTATTTTTTATATTCTTAGAGTCTTGGTGTATAACCTCTTGAAATCTCTTAGATTCTTTGTCCTATTCAATGCAATTATGTAGACTTGACAACAAACTTCATTTAGTTAAATTCATTCATTCTATGCTCTATCAATCAACCTTGTTTACACTTATACACATAATAAATTGGACCAAAACATATCTTTGGTTTTCATTAACCTTATGTATTTCCTTTTTATATATGTCATACACAAAAAAGTTCCATAAAATCACATAATCAATTCACAATATTATCCAACAAAATTTATAACTTTCTTCCTACTTGACCCATGTCATAGGCATACTCTAGTATCCTATTTCTAAGGATTTTCTTATTGTATGGATGTGTGCCTCTTTATATTGGAAAAATAAAACTATATTCAGATACCCTATATGATCTTTGATCCTTATATGAAGTTTCATGGCCTATCTCATTCTTTAGACCCCCTTTTAAGCCACTTTTATATCTCAGGTTAGGCCTTTTAGATCACTATTTGCCTTTTCAATACACAATCACCTATAATTGTATGAAACCATACATAAACAATCCAAAAAAATTATAATTTATTTAATTACATTGTCATATAAAAATTTACAAAATTTTAGGGAGTTCCATTCAAACCCTTTCCCTTCAAAACCCTAGAACAGGGTTTCCTACAGTCTGAGTGACTTGAGAGGATTAAATTTAAAGTTTTAGATATATAAGGGTTTTAAAATGACTATGATAAGTTTTTAAGTTTTTCCACTCAAATTAATCAACCAATAGACCCTCACTTGATATCTTCTATTCAAGGTTTCTTTACAAGAAATGTTTGACTATGCAGAATATTGGACATCTACCAGACTGTATGCTTTTACAAGGAGATAGAATATCAATCTAGTATTATTGAAAAGGTTTCATACCTCTATGATATATTCTCACTATATATAAAAATCCATTATGTCTCTACCAAAAATTAAAATTCCTTTTACAACTTTGTTCAACAATCATTACAAGATATTGCACTGACTATGTTTACAGTGAACAAAGTCTATAGGTTCCATTCTTGACAATTGCATGAAGTGTATTGAAAACATAAATAGACAAATCACATTATATTTAAAGTAACCTATCATGTGATTATCAAAATATATAAATGTCCATTCCAATCTTGCTCATCATATTGTTTCATAAATAATGATTACTCAGTCTTAGCATACAAAACATACTCCAACATGATCTGCAAATTGGTCTCACACAAATATCATTGAGATAACCAAACCATTTGATTAAGTAATCTTCAATTACATAAATATTTCTTAATAATCTTCACAAAAACTTCAGAAGGATTTATTTCATTATATTATTGGTTTAAACATCCCTTTCATTGTACATGTATAGAAACACATAAAGATTTCTTATCTTAAAAATGAATAAAACTTTTTTCATTTACTCCTTTTGGGGGTTATTATACATTTTTAATTAAAAATAAAACCCCTTCACACACTCTTAACCTTGAATTAATCTCTTAAAAAACATTTACAAACTCTCTTTATTACAAAACCATCTTAACTATGTTTCTCCCTTATGTATGTTGAGAATGTGTAACTATGCCTCTACCAAAAATTGAAATTCTTTTGAAAACTCTGTTCAACAATCATTACAAGATATTGCCCTGACTGTGTTTACAAGTAACAAAGTCTATCGGTTCCAATCTTGATAGTTACATGAAGTGTATTGAAAACATAATTAGACAAATCACATTATATTTAAGGTAACCTATCATGTGATTATCAAAATATAGAAATGTCCATTCCAATATTGCTCATCATATTGTTTCATAAATAATGATTACTTAGTCTTAGCATACAAAACATACTCCAACATGATCTACAAATTGGTCTCACATAAAGATCATTGAGATAACCAAACCATTTGATTAATTAATCTTCAAATACATAAATTTTTCTTAATAATATTCAAAAAAACTTCAAAAGGATTTATTTCATTATATTATTGGTTTAAATAGTCCTTTCACTATATATTGATAGAAACACAAAGAGATTTCTTGTCTTAAAAATGAACAAACTTATTTTCATTTACTCCTTTTGGGGGTTATTATACATTATTTCTTAAAAATAAAACCCCTTCACACAATCTTTAACCTTGAATGAATCTCTTAAAAAACATTTACAAACTCTCTTTATTACAAAACCATCCTAACTACGTTTCTCCCTTATGTATGTTGGGAATGTGTAACTGCCTAACCATTATATTATTCATCAAAATGACTCATCATATGAGTCATGTGGGTGTTGACACATGATTGAACTTTTATTATAACCTAAACACCTAAAAAAAAATTGAGACCTATTGAAACAAGGTGGATATCTCCTAAAATTCATAAAAACATTTGAAAATTCAAATTAAGGGTTTTGGTGGGAAAATGCCAATGCAACCCAAATTCAAATTTCAAAACTTCCTACCACCTCAAAATGATTCCTATAGAATTATTATGACTATAATGACTTACCAAATACTCAAAAAATGACAAATAACCAATATGTATAATGTGTTAGGTGATGCTCCTACATCACCAACTAATATAAATAGTTACATCAACAATAGATCAATTAATATTTCAAAAACATTAACATAAAAAATGGCCTAAAATAGGTTCAAGTTACCATTATTTAGAATTGATATTAAGGATGCATAAGAAAACTTATTTTTGTTATATTCATATTGGAGGATCCATAATATTTTTTATGATCAAATTAAACTATTTGTTTTTATGGATATGTTGAGAGATGATGCACTAAAATGGTACATGAAATCAAAACTAATACATGTGAAATCATGGCACCAGGTTAAGACAAACTTTAAAATATATTTTACTTATTATATGTCCCTATGGAGAGGCTCACTAATATGATATACTTATTATATAAAGAGTGAGAATAGGTAAAATATTATAATCAACATGTCATAAACCCATCAATAAGACTTTTTCTTTCAGCATAATAAGTGCCAAGAGGCATGAAGATTACATTAAGTGTGGTGATTTATTACTATTATGTGTTAGATTCATTTTTACCTTTAGATATGATTTCCTCTGTTAGATTTATTTTTATTACATTCAATTTTGATTACTTAATGAGATGTTGTTGTGTATATAATTCAGTGTCTTTATTATGATATTATTAACTACTAGACTTGCACACTTGTGAAGGTAGTTTCAAGCCTTCATAGTCTGAAGTAATATGGACACAATCCTAGTCTATGGTTGGAATAATAGATGGATTTAATCTCTATATTCTAAAGTTTATCTCCCTTTGATGTATCAGTTAGGATCTCTACTCTACACTACCAACTTGTAAGGGAAAAGAGAGGAAGGTAAACTAAAAGGAAAACCTATCTAACTAAGGTGATACACCAAAATGTGTCATCCACTTGTATAATATACACTAATAAGGATAAATAGATACATGGACCTAATTGAACTTCTTCAATGAAGGTTTTAAAACATTAATATTTCACATAGAGGCTTAGCTTGATTTATGATCTAAGGTAGTTGATCAATAGGTCTCTTAAAGACACTAAGTAAATATTACACTTGACATACATACAAGATTTTTACAAGCACACTATGAAACCTATAAGGATAAACTAACACCTACAAATAGGTAAAGAGGAGAGGAAAAAATGAAAGTGAACATATACTATCACTTTCAGTCATCAACTAATTGTGAACATACACTAGTCACAAGCTTTGAGGAGACCAAAATTTAGTCTTATTCATTATAAATAGGCAAGTACAAGTGTTTTTTATAGTATTTCCTTACCAAAACTTAGGTTAATGATTATCTCCATGTTACTTCAAATTGTGAAGGCTTGAAACTACCTTCATAAGGGTGAAAGTCTAGTAGTTAACAGTTTTTGGCATATCTGGTAGGATGCAAAGTTTAAAGTATTAGAAGGATTTTTGGTGTGATTCTTCTACAAAGCAGCCTTTATAGGCATTAAAATCATCAATGAGGTCTTCAAGTTGTATCAACTAGTTATAGCAGTCTAGGCATAGTTTCAAGTAAGTGTATCTTCATTATACTATCCTAATGTTGTTTTTATGGTTGAATTTAAGGAAAATGGCAATTTCATGTAAGTTAAAATGGAATTTCAAGACTATGATGAGTATTATTATCCCTATAATGATTTATAACATCCCTATCATGATCCATATGAGCCTTGTTATAAGCCTAATCATCCCTACCAAGAGTTTTATCAGCCCTATGATGAGCCTTATCAACACTATGATGAGCCTTATTAGTCTTATGATGAAACTTAATAGTAGTATATTTATTCATATCAACCTTACTATGATCCTAATTATATGCCCATCAGCCTTATTAACACTTGAAGCACTCATACTCACCTCTTCCCACTCCATTTTTAACTCAAATTCATTTTTCCTCTACAATATCCTTTTGACATTTAAGCCAAATATGCTAAAATATGAAGGGGTGATGAGAGTATGGGATAGAGATTTATATGTGATACCTTTTCACCTCATAGAGAAGATGAAGATAGTATATATGTTGACAAGTATGTGGGCAATATTTATAGAGTAAACTCAATATGTTATGACTTATGAGTTGTGTGAAATGAGAACCATGATCTAATGGTGGGTAGATAGGTTAGTGAGGTGGGAGAATCAAGATATCCAACCCAAAAAACCTCATCCATATCTTCCTAGCCCTATTCAAAGTTCTTGTATTCTAATTTTCCTTCTATTTATACCTACCCCTCCTCAATAAAATAAGCTCACTTCATCTTGGAAGCCTTCTTGGGTTATGATTCCTGTTTATGACATGCCAAGTCTTGTGTAAGAATTTCCTCCCATCACTTTTCAAGAATCCTCTTGTTTACCATATCAGCCCTATTAGTATCCTTATCCTCATAAATTCTTTAATCATTCTCAAATGGATCCTCCAAGAGATCCAATTCAACCTCCATGTGAACCTACTAGTTTCAAAGTTCTACCTTGGAACCAAGTAGTTATGTCATGGGAGAAACAAAATGAAAAAATTCAAGATTTTAAGTTTGATCCCAAACAAGACCTTTCACCTATTCAATCCCCATTTCCCTTTCCTCAAGAACCTAAATTTATTCCATATTGGAGGAACCTCTAAGAAGGCTCTCAAGACAAGAAAGAGGTCTTATTTGAGAAGGCTGGAAATCAAGTTATAAATGAGATCAAACCTCAATAATACTATAATAAGATTGAAATGATTGTTGAGAAGGATGAAGAAATCATAGGAAAACACAACTTAGTCTCTCTCTAAGCATTCCTATAATAATATTCCATTCCCATGACCTCAAATTTCAAAATTACTCCCTTGATTCCTAAGCAAACTCATGAGCTTATTCATTGCCCTCTTACCATCTTCGTTCTTGAATAGGATCCTATTATATGGAGGATAAATGAAAAATTTACAGTTGCAAGTGATTTTCAAGGAGAGTGTGGTGAAGATGAGGAAATTGTGCATGAAGAATAAATATTTATTGGCACTCCCCTTAGTGAGAGCAAAGGCATTTTAACTTTCAAACTTGTGGAATAAGTTGTAGCTAAAGATAAAAGAGATGCTGATTTTTTTCAAGAGCTTCCTTTTGGTATGATTGATCATGAATAAGAGATGGTAATTCCTTGATTTGATCTCCCTTTTATTGGTCAAGATCATAGTGGAGACTTGTTGTAGCTTTGAAATCAAGATACACACTTCTCCTAGGTAGTTATGAGTTGAATAAGGTAATCGGAGGCAGTTTTGGGGAGTCAATAAATAACTTAAGGGAGAGAGTTTTAAAAATATACATTTTCAATAGGTTTCCTTGCTATATGATGATTTATTTGACATTCTCAACATGGACTATCATCCTCTCACTTGATTTTTAGACCTTGGTGTACTCTTGGAAAATAGTGCATGTCTCTTTTGGACAAAGTTTCTCAAGGAACAATAAACTCTCTCTTTGGTAGAAAATGATAGAAAATTTGAAAGCCTTCAAGATAATACCAAGGTATAGTTATGCCACTTCAATCATTCATATGAATTTCATGATGTATTAGGTCTTACAAACTAATGTATGGCCATCTTGGAGACCATTGCCAATGAAGAACAACTACAAAAGCTAGAGGTTGAAGTCTAAGATCAATATGTGTTCATTGGAGATCTATTTTTTGATGAAGACCTATTAAAATAAATGTCAAATGTGTTGGTATTCAAAAATAAGGCTCAACCAAGTAAGAGGTCAATTAAATGTGATGTCACACACCATTTCATACTTCATGAAGTAAGTAATCCAAAAAGCATTCCTTTTGATCCTGAAGGAGGATTCTTTGTAGGTTAGTTGTAGTTAGTTTAGCTTTCCTCCAAGTGATATTTAGTACATTAGTTTGATTATGTTTCATTTTCAATAAGTTCTTTGTTTACACATTTGTCTTGTTAGTCAGTTTCCCTTATTTTGTGTGTTTTCTTTACTTGTTTTAGAGGAGAAGCAATACTCTTGTTTCATTCAAGATTATTGTAATCATTGATCAAATTTATAAGTGTTCATTTCATAATGTAAGAGTGATCTTATGAGTCCAGAAGAGATGTCAATGGTTTGGTTCATAAGTATATCAAGCATGCTTCCAAGTTGAGTGACCAAAATGTTGACAATTTTGACCTCATAGGTCTAATTATCACCCCTATAACTTAAAACATTGATTTTCATGTCATAGTGTACTTATTAAAGCATGAAAAGGTACAATGGATACATTTTTCAGCAATTTCATCAAGTTTATCAATTGATTTTAGTATTTTAGTGCTAAAAAGGCTTACTTTAAGGCTATCCATATAGTTATTCAAGGTAAAATTGACCTCCAAGAATCTTTAGGACCTTATTTTCTCATTACAAAATCAAATACATGATTTGGAAGGAGGTATGAGGACTCATGAATATGAAGAGGTTATTTTTGAGGTCATGAAGTTGTTTGAGAGTGATAATAGGGTATTTAAGATGACTAGAGACACTCTTGGAAGCAAGAAGTCCATTTTAAGCCTTATATGCCTAAAGAACATAGTCAAGACTGTGTTTGACTGTAATCCCAACTTTAGAGACCTCTAAAATATTGTGTGATACTAAAAATGTGTTATGAATTTGTGATATGAGTTATCATGTGTGTTATAGCATGAGATAAAGGATTATAATGAGCTTAATGTCACCTAAATACACTAAAACCATGTAAGAAAACCTCTTTAAAACATTATCTTGCAGAAATTAAGGTTCTTTATCATTTTTTAAGGTAAAATCATATTTTGGTTTATTTTTTGATTAAGCCCTTTGAATGATTATTTAGTGAAGTTTATAATCTGATTTAGAGTCAAAAAACACTTTTGACATCATTTTTTTTATATCACCTTATCATATGTCTTTCCTCAGTCTTTACAGTGAGTCAAAAGACCACCTACAATTGTCAGTCTTAGAGTAGGCTTACTGCAAGAAGCATTATGTTGAAACATTAAGATTGGTAGATTTAAATTTAAAGAGATAAAGTGATATAAATGATACACATTTGATATTATATCATCTTGGTAACAGACCAAATTAAGTTCCATGACACTTTTCAACCTATAGTCTAGTACAAATAGTCATCTACAATCATGACCTTCCAAGCACAAAGAACCTTTCTATGCAAGATGAACTTGTCTCCAAGAATATGAACTTATGAAATGGATGATTTTATAATATTAATGAACTAATTAATGATCAAATGAGATAATCACACTAAATTCAAGTAAAATTGACTTTTGTAGACCTATAGTCTAATGTGCACCTACAGCCATACATTTTGGCTCAATCAGTAGTCCATATGCAATGAAAGATTGTAAACGCCAATAAGAAAAAAAGTTGGAATTTTTGAGATGAATAATCATTTATTTAATATTTTAGTTGGATATAAAGTCACAAAGAGTCTCTCAGAGCAAAATATCTCTTACACCTACAGTCAAACAATAACACGGTTAGCCAGCCTATGCTAAGAGCATGAGATATATTATTTAAGAGAGTGGAGGAGTTTAATATACTATAAAAATATGTTATATGTTTAAACCCATGTTATATACCTATTTAATGTCTGGTTTCAGTCAAGTTATTCCATATACACCTACAGGGAGCTCCAAATATGCATCTACAGAATATGTATCTACAGGAAGTCTTTGTGAAGAGTGAGATTGTTGGCATGGGTTACACTTGTGATGATATATGATTGTTTAAATTCCTAATTAATATAAATAAATAATGTTTAAAATATAAAATCACTACCTACTTGTGTCAGTTATCAAGGTTATAGTGTGAATAGGACCGTGTGAGTACTTGAGAAGAATAAATACACTATATACAATCTATGGGAGGTTTGGTGAATGAATAAACATGTTTAAAATGTTTATAAATAGTCATGAAATTTAAAATAAACACTTTAATTTTGTTCTTATACCTAAATTATATCTTAGTTCATCCTACAGTTTTGTCACAAGGGGCATGAAGGAGAACACCTATAACCATCCTATGTATCATGTTTTACTAGAGTCTTAAGAAGGATCAAATGGCCTTATCAGATCCAATGAAGGTTTAAAAGGGGTAGTAATAGGTGTATTAAAAGTTTTTTAATATCATTGAACTTTGAGTAAACCCTCATTGTAGCTAAAATGCAAGAATATATCAGTTAGGGTCAAGAGTGTTATTTGGTCAAGAAACCATTAGTCTTAGTCAATAAGGTTATAGAGGATAAATAAGGAAATAATAATTAATAAAACCATTATTTAAGGTAAAAATGGATTTTTTATACCTCCCTTAAGTCTTAAAACTCAAAAACAAACTCCAAGTTGCTATAACAAGTTCATTCTCTCTCCTCAACCTCACAAAACACAGTTAGCCTAGTCAAGAAGGTACTTTCTTATGCTCATAATGGTATCAAAATTTTTCATGGGAGCCTAATATATTTTTAGGTGTTAAATTAAAGTTTTAATTTAAAACTTTTGGCATTTTGTTTGGTTTAGGCCCTAGCCTTTATGAACTATCATTAAGAAGTTGAGTCACTCACACGCTGCCAAAAAGGCTAGTTGTGACCAGTTTGTAGAAATTGATCTCCAAATAACATAAAATGACCTTAAATTATTATTAAACCTATTTTAAAAATTTATATACTCCAAATAGGTTCTCACCATGGTACTTTCATATACTTACACCTATACAGATTCAAGGAAAGTTGTATTTTTGTAAGATTTTAAGGTGAAAAGGGGGTGTTGAAGTGTTTATATGTATTTAAAACATATAAATATGTGAATTGGGATGTATTTAAAAATTTTAAGTCCAAAAAAACATACAATATAACCTATAAGTTCTCAAACAAACTTGATTTTTTAGGACAGTCCAAAACAGGCTTAAGAAAGGACTAATTTTTTGGCCATTTTATGGTTTGACTACTTACACAAGGTTTAAAAATCCCAAATTTTTCATGGAGGATTATCTTAGTCCATTTAAAGTCAAAAAATAATTTTTTTTATGTGTCACTTTTTTGGATGGCCATTTGGGCCAAATTTTTCTTTGTAGGCCTAGGAGGCCTAATTAACCCTGATTGGAGAGAGAAATGATAGAAAATGAGTACTTCCACTTGGATTTAGATCATGAATTTTTTTATGGATATGTAAGGGGATATAGGGTACTAAAAAATGTGATAATTTTTCTATGTTTATTTGTCATTATTTTTGACAAGGAGCTTTACCAATTTTTAGAGCTATAAGGAATAGGTGGAAAAGCATGCTATAAGAGCAAAATTGCATATTTTGGAGGTTTTGATTGCTCAAAATTCCTTTTTTCAGGTTTTATATCATGTTTATAATCCATCCATATTTGAAAATTTCCTAATTCAATGTAAAACCTAATTCTCTTTCTACTACACCACTTTTACATAAGCAAGAGTTAAGTGATCAAAACACCAAATTAATGCATGAAAGCTCTTCAAAAGGAATTATTGAGGTTCCTTACCATATCCCACAACTTTAAGGACAATAAAAAATCATATTTTTTGTTATAATAAGGTTGAAAATGTCTTTAGGACTCCTAACAAGACCCTCCTTCCTTCCAATGCCTAGTTAAAGAGGATAAAGTCAAAGCAATTGAAGAAGTCTTCTAATAGCCCAAAAAAGATGGGGAGACCTCATAAATCATTGGATAATGTTTAAATGGAGATATTAATTAACACTTGACTAAACCTTTAATGCCTATTTTTAATGAGGTTACTTCTTCACCAAGAATATAGGTATATGCAAGCAAAGATCTAGGAGATTGTATGGGTCAAATACCGGAATTGAATGATAATGACTCTTTCAACCTTCAAAACAAATATAAATCAACCTATACACCATTTTTCCAAGGTTATATTATATATAATTAAGGAACTACTAAATTGGAGTTGAGGAAGACTAAGTAAATGACATATTCTTAGTTTCTTAGCTTTTGTCTATCTCTCTCCTTTCTCATATTCTCTATATGTAAGCCTATTTTTAGAAATTGAAAACAATCCTTAACCTAAGTTTTGGAAAGGCCATGCTCAAGAAAACACTTTTACTTTCCTCTTTATAATTAATAAGACTAGATTTCAGCCTCCTCAAAGTTTATGACAAGTGTATTTTCATGTTTAGTTGATGAATGACAATGATTGTGTATGTTCCCTTTCATTTTGTCCTCTATTATTTACCTATTTTTAGGTTTTAGTTCATCCTTATAGGTTGATAGTGTGTTTTAAAAATCTAATATGTATGGCAAGTGTAATTTTTGTTTAGTGTCTTTGAGAGACCTATTGATCTACTACCTTAGATCATGCATCAAGCTAAGCCTCTATGTGAAAAATTGAGTCTCTATTCATCCTTCTTAGTACATATTAGATATGTGGAGGACAAATTTTTGTGTATCACCTTAGTTAGATAGGTTTTCCTTTCAATTTATCTCCCTCTCTTTTCCCTTGTAAGTTGGTCATGTAGATTACAGATCCTAATTGATACATGAAAGGGAGCTAGCCCTTAGAATATAGAGATTCAATCCATCTATTAGGCCACCTATAGCCTAGGATTATCTCCATGTTACTTTAGACTCTGAAGTCTTGAAACTACCTTCACAAGGATGAAAGTCTAGTAGTTAATAGATACATTGTTTTACTATTTCATGTGTTATGAAATGTTCACTAACCACTACTATTTTGTAGTTTTATCATTATATAATTGGTTTTTTTATCAAATTGTTTTACCCTAATATTTATTATAATTAAGATGTAAACTTTATATGTAATTCACATTTTCAGATATGACATTCAAACATGAATATGAATGTAAAAGACTAAGATTGATTTTACTAATTTGACAAGTGGCATATGTTAAATATAATATGTAAAACTAAGGGATGAGTACTTAGATTTTCTATATGAATATCTAACTATGATTGTATTATTCTTCAATTGAAAATTATAATAAATCAGGCATATGGTTTGTTTGGTTCTGAAATGAATTCTTTATTTATATAGGGTTAGTTATGATGGATTGGGTCAATATTCCTATTTGATATTGACTTGTGTTGGTTAATATTGACCTATGCATAAATGAGAAATAGTGAATGTACGGTCACCTCTACTTGTCTCTTCTTACTCTATATTTATGATCTTGAACCTTAATGATGTGTGCATATCCAAAAAATAGTCTCAATTTCATTGAAACCCTATGTGTGCTTGTGATTGTTAGAAACATATAAAAACTAGAAAATTATGATGGATTGACCTACCCCCAATCACCCTCATTTGATGATTGACCACTATCTACGTATTTTTGAGATTGTGTTCCTTCACTATATTTATGCAACTAATTATTTGTCTTTGATACTTGATAATGATTGATTTAACTTGGATTTAGTGTGATTTAGACTTGTCTTGTGACTAATGTTAGTCATAGATTCATAATTTGGGAGGAATAAGGAATATTTACTCAAAGTTTAATAGTGTATATATGTGCTCTAGATAAGTTCTAAGTACATTTTTAATGAGAGCTTAATTTGTTTATATATGAGTCTAATTAAGTAATTTAGTATGCTAATGAAATGTTAGGAAAATGGGTTGAACATAAGGAGAGGTTTGATTTCAAAACATAGTCATTATTTGGATTTGGTTAGTACCAACTATATCAGGTCAATATCGACTAGTAATACTAATCATATCTCATAGAACCAACTTGTGTATAGGGGGACTAAATTGAGAGTCTAGAGATATTTATATAGGATATTTAGAAATATGTAGATAATATATATATAAATTATATAGTAATTCAAACTTGTACACTTATAAAATATATATAATGGATCCACCTTTAGTTTATATACCTTCTCATTACTGAAAGGATCACATACACTATCTCTTTGTGCCTATTTCTTATCTCTTAGTCCAACCAATGTTATTCTGATGACTTAGACATTTTATCATGCTCAAAATGCTAAAAAACTAATAATATTACATCTCTACAAGTTTTGTACATGTGCCTATTTTATATCCTCCCAAACATTTGCATCTTAGTTAGACACCTATGTCAACATAAGTGTCCTATCCTAATGCAAGTGTCCAAAAGTTATCTATTTTATAAATGAAACATATTCCTATGGTTGGCCTAAGTTATTTAATATGAGCTATTGTCAAAAGGAATTGGTATATATATAAGATCAATCCTCATTCAATCTTCACCTAGTATAGACCTAACAACTCACAAGGCAACTTACCAAAGGCATTCAATAAAGCACTCAAATTGTTTTCCCCTGTTTCCATATCAATCATAAGGATAACATATCTACATGTCTAAAGTACTAAAGGAGCATCTCAAGAGCCACATTTTCCACATTACAAGCTAGGTCACTCTATATACTTAATTTTTAAACATTACATGATACACAAATAAGCCAACACATATGGGAGAAATACATAAGTTTAGAGCCCTCTTTAGAGTATTGGCTATGTAGATAGTGTTCATTAATAGAGGGGTATTTAGGGTAGATTGACACCGTGTGCCCACTAACCCATTTTTTCCATAACCACTATGAAATTAATAAATAGGGTTTTCTCATTTGATAAGGATAATATCCCATGATCCAGATATAAAGAATTAAAGTAAAGGTGACACATAACCCACAAGCATCTAGTTGGTTACATCTAATTTTAATAGATATTTCATACTAGACACCTACATCCAAGATAGAAAGAAGCATTGATGGAACTATATGAGGTCAACACAAGTGTCTTCAGCTATATAGATATAATTTATACAATCAAGTGATTGATCTAGAATCTAGATCCAGTCTATTCCCTTCCAATTCCAAATCTATATTAGTATCAAAACCAGTTAAGTATCTTATTTTCATTATCATTACAATATCTAACATAGTTTTACTTTTTGTTTTTAGCATATCTCAATATAATAAATTCGATATATATTTATCTAAATTTTCTAATTAATTGACTTACTTTAGAGGTAATCTACCATCCTTATGCCCTAGGTTATCCCTAACCCATTTAACCCTAGATTCCCCTAAATCTATATTTTAGGTTTAAATATTTGGTGACCCTGATCTATATGAATGTAAAATATCCTAGTGTGCTCTAGGGTTTTTTTAATTTTCTTTATCTCTCAATTTCTACAATTTATTTCCAAAATTAGCATTTCTTTTACTAAAATCATGTTTTATATGGTTAAAAAAGAGCTTTTCCCTCCTCCTAACTCTAAGGAGGGTGATATTTACTATCCCTCTAACCAAATCCATATTATCACTCCTTCAAGGGGTAAATTAGATGGTGTATGTTTGCATGTTAAATTAGATTTACCTAGGTTTTTTAATTATGAATTTCTAAAACATTAAAATACCAGTATGAGAAAGTTAATAAAAGAGTTACAAAATCACATTACATACCTAAAAAATCTTATGCATGGTAGTTGTAATCATGTGTTTTCATCCTCATATACCAATGTTCTGCCAAACAAGGTTTCCTATCCAAATACAAAGCTACAACAAAACACATCTAAAATGAGTGGTTCAAATAGTGACCAAAAGGATAACAAGAGACCAAGTAAAATCCTAAGATAAATGATTTAAAATAAAGTGATAAAATTTACTCATGTACATCCCATACATAGATCCAAATATTACTATGCATATCATATAATGCATGGGCATCATACCGATTGTTGTTTTTCATTAAAAAGTAAAATACAAAGTCACAAAGGTAATTATGATCATATCATTAATACATCCACCAAAAAATACACTCACAATATGAGTACCTATCCTAAAACACAAGTGCAAAAATAGAAAATATGGCTACCAAGGGATAATATAGAATAAAAACATTTGCAAATGTAACACTTAGAACAAGAAAAGATTCAAAAGATAAAGCTAGAACAAACAATGTTACAAAAGATCAAGATGAAAAAGCTAGAGTTCTAAATCTAATTACAAAGGGGGAAATCACAATCCTTTCCTCATATCAAGACCATTTTAATATCACTACTCATGTAGACGAAAATAAATTTATAGATATCAGTGTTATGGACTATCAATATACAATTTTATGTTCTATATCATTCCTTATCTCTCTTGAAAATAAGTTTCAACATGTGGATGAAACTAATGCAATTCCAACAAGTATGGGATAAATTCAATTAAGAGTTTCATTTACTTCAAAAGAATCTTTTGTTAATTTTCATGTTATTTATAATCCAAATGCTTATAGTATTGTGCTTGGAAAATCATGGTTACACCCAATAAGAGCAATGTTTAATAGAAATAACAGTTGTATATCATTTGATCATCAAGGCAAGCTTACACACTTTTCCAAAAAAGGAAGAATATCTTCAACCACCATAAAAATAAATACAATTAATGGCATATCAGTAAAGGAAAAGGACATAGAACATATTCAAAAATAGAAACAAAAGGCATCTTAGAATAACATTTTTGTTAAATCTAGCATCACCAAAGAGCAAGAGGCACAATATATTAATTATCACATCCCCTTGATACAAAAGCATGATACACTTTCCAATTCTTCTATGCACACATATGACACATTTATCTCAGGAAATATTATTTGTTTACCTCTCCTTGATGACTCTCATCCTCCTCTTGAAACCATTTGGTATATTATACAATCTCCAAATATTATAAATAAACCAAAAACATTAAAAAATTTCAAAAATCCAAAAATATTTTCAACATCTACATATTCTTATCGATTACTTGGCATCTATGTTGTTGTTTCCATGTTAGTTTATGGCATATCATTACCTTATATATACACAAGTGTTTCACACATCATTTTAGTGTGATAAAGGCATACACAAATACATGATCTATGCACTTTCGAATGTTGGGCCTTCCCTCTACTCATGCCATGTAAACATTAGGGGTATCCATTTATTTGATCATTATACATCCAAGTTATATTATTATACGATCACTTTAGAATATCATGTTTAAGCTTATTTACTTACACATGCAAGTTATCCATGCTTGTATATTTTGTAGTGTCTTTGATATGCTATGTACTTCACTTCTTTTGCTAACATATATGATCAATAGGCTAGTATGCTATGTTATTTTGGTTGCTTATTGTTCATGCTTTCATTTTTTGAACTTCCTTGATTGTGTCCCTTGATTGCTACTATCATGAATAATATTACTTATTTGATTTTTGAATATGCTCTATTGATTTTGGCCCTTGTGTCTATGTTTTCTTATTGTCACACTTGAATATGTCATTTTTTATTGTATGTTGACATATGAATATGCCATTCCTTACCTTTTGGATATTTAATTGAGTCATGTCCCTTTGATT
Organism: Torreya grandis; assembly: GCA_037957365.1. Lineage (NCBI taxonomy): Eukaryota > Viridiplantae > Streptophyta > Pinopsida > Cupressales > Taxaceae > Torreya > Torreya grandis. The sequence continues at coordinate 85,018 of JARHVA010011045.1, forward strand.
GTGAAGCATTTGAATATGCCCCTTGTTTGAGGACTCCTTGGACAATTAAATTTTGAGTTCTCTTATGTGTATGCTTAATGTATTGATGATCTTATATTTTTAATATCTATACATTACAATGATTCACAACATAAATCTTAGGCTTTGATGTGATCACATACTATGTACCTCATTTCTACATCTACCTACACATGTTCCTCTTATATCATATGTGGTTCATTTACATATTATATGGTTAACTTATCCTTTTGAGGTAATGTGAATACCAGTTTATACTTACCCTCACCTAAAAGCGGGGACATATTAGTGGGGGCATGCCATAGAGGCATGGCTTACATATTTTTCATAGTTCACCAAGTTTAGATTACAGTGGGGGCATCTTTTTAAAACATCATCTCCACACATACATTAGTTTTAAGTTTCAGATATATAGTGGGAGAATGTTTTGAAAATGTATTCTCCACACTTACACTAGTTTTTAGTTTTAGATTATAGTGGGGGCATGTTTTATAATCATGTTCTCCACACTTACACATTTTTCAAATTATCCAAAATTACACAGTTATATGATTTAGATACACATTTGTGGTAGAATTTAGTATATTGGTACCACTATTATACTAGGTTTTAGTAGGAAACATATATAAGGTGCATATTATATGTAAAGGGCACCTAAATTATAAAATAAAAATCATTTTTATATTTCAAAACACTTTTATGGACTATCATCACTCACCATGTTAGACTTTTACGTACTGTATTGAGCCAATCTACTATAGTAGTTCATTCACTTGTTGGTATGGTTGAGGTGATCAAATTAGTCAATATTGATAATTTTATAGGTTATACTTGATTACATAATCTAACATCACCATATTTATAGTGTGAATTGACTTGGTTCACTCACACTCACCAAGATATAAATATGATTGGGTTGCATGGTTAAGCTAATCTCAATTACCAAATGCTTACTCACCTTTATCTCCAAAGTTGGGGGAAAGTTTTGTCCTCTAATATTTCAATAGATATAAACTTATAGATATATATTTTTCCTAATCTCATCTATAATGATTCATATTTTCAAATCAAACTACCAAAAGGCAAGGCAATTGCATCAATACACATGTGAACTCCTAAACCTTGATCTCTTTACTTTCAATCATTTCAAATTATTTCAATTTTAAATTATATGTACTAATTATATATTGTAACATGAACTTGGTTGAAGTTTAGTCATGAGTAAATCATTCAATTTGGACTCACACAAATACAAGGTGTGTTATACACACCCATGTATGCATTTATGTTCCTTTAAACTAACAATTTCATTACTATATTAAATGGGGGGAAGTTAAAAACTATTTCTAAGTTATATAACACCTTAATGTTGTACACTTGTCACCTATATATCATGTATGTACCTTATATTAGAGGTTAAATCATTGAGAGGGGGGGGGGGGGTGAATCAGTGATGCTAGATAATCCAAACTATAAGTCCAATTCTTTCAAGCCCTTAACCAAATAAAATTAGCATTCATGAAGACTATACATCATTTATAGAAATGAACTAAAAAGATGAGAAAAATCACACACATAACATAAGATCTATATGGGAAACCCTGTTGGGTAATAAAACCCACTCTCAATCCTATAAACACATAGACTACTTATCTTATAAGATGATTACAAACATGAGACCATTTAGTGAAGCACCCACTTCACAAGGAGTACCCACCCCTACGTATGAACAATTACCCACTTATTCTAGATGTTTAGAACCCACACAACACTTATTAAATAAAAAACTCAAAAACTCTAATTACATTTTAATCTGATTGGATAAAAAATATATACCACCTCTCTTCTTACTCATCGCACACACACAAAATTTATCATATAAGCAATGCATCCAAACACCCCTTTTGGATCACTCTAAGATTCTTCACTAATCCTTAATCTACTCTATACTTTAATCCATCCACTAAGCACACTCCCTCTGATCTCTTTACTTTGTCTCTATCTTTTGCTCTCTCAACACACCCACATCAAGCACCACACCATTACCTTACCTTCCACTCTTTATAGAGTCTTCACAAAAATCAACTCTCGGTCAGCCATAATACTTACCTTAACCCTTAATGCTTCTATCTACTAAGACATAGCTCAAATTCATTGTCACAGGTCATCCATAGCATCCATGGGTCACACTTAAGTAATTATACCTTTAAATTAGGCCTTAGTAGCCCTTATAGGTCTCATAGAGACCTATTACCCCTTTAGCACTTCATTGAGAAAAGAAAGAATACAAGATAAATTTAAAATACATGATTCCACTCCATATGACCTCTAAGACATCTTTAAATTAATACATCTACCAAAACACTCTTCTACTAAAGCAAAATTAACTCAAATAATAGTCTTGTACGTATAACTACCATGAACAAACATATAATCAACTTTGAAGCTTAGTAAATTTGACTGTACAAAAACTCAAAACTTCTAACTCACTTCTCTAGATACACCTTGAAGTCCTCTACAACTTTGTCTTTTATACCACCATTAAATTTTTACATTTGCTCAAGATATAGATCAAAAACCCATCATTGGTTTTCTTTCACAAATTTGAATATCTAAATTCCAATGGTCACTATGTAAATACAAAACATCTGACACTTTTTATCATCTCAAGTCCCCTAGAAACTTTGAATAAATATGCTATGTCAATCTCCTCATGAACTTCCTATATTTAACTTTGAATCACTCACCATTAATTTTAGATCTATGCTTATACGATTGAGACAATTGACACTCTTGCATGCCTTTTGCACACCCTATAGTCAGTCTTTAATGAACTTCCACCACTTGGAAGCCTCGTATGCCTTTTGAGCATCCTTTGACATATTGACTTAATATGCACCATTGGATCACTATCTAACAAGATCATGATCTCTATTAGATCCTTATCTACTTGGATTAATTACTCTCCATAGATCTCCATCACCCAATTAAATTCTCATTCTTATATCTCATCTTGCAAATTTGGATAAGTATAGAAACTTACTAAACTTTGTCTAAGAGGCCAACTTTACACCTTAATAAATTTTTCTACACTCAACCTCATGACCATAAATTTTAACCACATGATCATCTTTCATAGGGGAATACATCCATGTATCAAAATTCTCCTAAAACCTTCACACATGTCAAATATACCATCATCAAACCGCTTACTTAGCTTTATCTGCCAAGATGACTACTTGAACCTAGACACTCATATGATTGCTTTTGATGAATTATGCTCACTTCCATAAGCACTCCAAGTACTCATAACACACCATATGGTATTTTCAACATTTCCATACCATAAATATCATCCATTAATTACCTCACTAAGTTAAACATTGAATAATCATGCAAGAACACTGAAGCTTATTAAAGCACACTTTGTCATTATCATTCTAACACACATGGAACCTCATCAACATCCTTAGTCACCTTGGATAAATAATTGATAACTCTCAAAAATCTCCCCCTTTATCATTTATTTCAACATTAATACAAATCTTATGCTTAGACTCTATCTTTCCCTTCAAGTACTTTCTCGCCCTTTGACACAATGACAAACTGGGCTCATCTTCTTATCCTAAGGACCTTGAATAATTAAAAGGGACTCCCCCTTACATTATGAATATGTCTTAAATACTCTAAAATTATCTAAGTTATATCCCCTTAACTCCATGCTCTATCTAAAAAATATCATCTTCAATAAGTCTTCTCAATAAACTAGATCTGCTAGCAACACTTCAAACACTACCCACACACGGTCATTATTCTTATGAAACCACTAAAAAATATGATATATTTATTAGGTCAACTTAAAAATTTGAATCAAACATAAATAACTCTCATATGTATCTCATATCAATTAAATAATTTCCATTTATCATCTACAAGCCATCATGGTTTAGAACCTTTTCAAAGCACTCCCATGGAACCATCTTATCTTAAGAACACTATGAACTCCAAGACACACAATTTTGTCATAAAAAAAACTCTGAGACCTTCTTCATGATATCAAAAATATGACAACACATTCTCCTCCTACTTAAATTACATTTTAATGATTCATGGACAAGGAGATGACTCTCAAGCTTTGTCTTAGATACTCAAATGTGGCCTTATTCAATTGTTTATTCAAAATGTCTTCAATTTGTTCTTTTGTAGATACATATTCCAATTTAAAAATTTGATTACTTGTTATATTAAGAAATGATATATAATAATAATGTTCTTAATTTTTGAGTGCATAATAGAATTCTTAGAGATACTAATTGCATTAGTATTATCATAATAGATAGGAGAAGGTCCATTTTGTCTTACCTTATAATATTCCAAGGTTTATTTCATCAACATTACCTAAGTACAATAAGAATTAGTAGTTATATACTCAATTGCTATATTTTATAGAGATGCAAAGGCTTGTTTCTTGCTTAGCCAAGACACCAAGCATTCACCCATGAAGAAGATACCACCACTGGTACTCCTCCTATCATCTACACATCTTGCCCAATGTACATCAATGTATGTCTTTAGAGTAAACTCTTTACTCCTAGGGTACCATAAAACATACTCTATTGTGCTCTTGAGATATCTTAAGATCCTTTTGAATGATTTCAAGTGAGATTCTCTAGGATCAGCTTGAAACCTTCTTATAAGGCCCATTATTTGCATGATATCAAGCCTAAAAGTAGTATAATATAAGAGACTTTCAATCATGGATCTATATGAAGTTTGATCAACTTTTGGTGAGTCATCTTGTTTACTTAACTTACATCTAGTGATTATTGGAGTACTCATTGGCTTACAATCCAACATGTCAAACTTTCTTAGCATATCTTTGATGTATTTTTCTTATAAAATGAATATCATTTCATTAAGTTAGTTAATTTTTAATCCTAATAAGAAATAAAGTTATCTTAGCATTGACATTTTAAACTCAATCTTCATAGTATCTGTAAAATCTCTACTCATGTTATCATTATTAGAACCAAATATTATGTCATCAACATAGACTACTACTAGTAATTAATGAGTTCCATCTGTCTTCATATATAAATTATTGTCAACTATCCCTGTTTTGAAGCCTTGGCTCAATAGATACTTGTCTAATATATCATACCAAGCTCTAGGAGCTTGTTTAAGACCATATAAAGCCTTCTTTAGTTTGTAAATAGAGTCCTGACTACTTGTCATTAAAAAACCTTTAGGTGCATCAATATAAACTTATTCATCTAAGTTACCATTCAAATTTATAGATTTTACATCCATTTGGTAAATTTTAAAACTTTTGAAGCTTTCATATGATATAAAGATTCTTATTGCTTCCATCCTTGCCACAAGAGCAAATGTATCATCAAAATCTATTCCTCAACTTGAGCATATCCTCTACACACTAATCTAGACTTATTTCTTGTGAGCTCTCCTTTCTCATTCATCTTGTTTCTAAAAGCCCACTTAATTTCTATCACAATTTTGTCTTTTAGCTTAGGAACCAAATCCCATGTTTCATTTTTTACTATTTTATCAAATTCTTCCTCTATGGAGAATATCCAATTGTCATCTTTTCTCGCTTATAAGAAAGTTTTAGGTTCAATATTGGATAATAAAGTTATGTCTTGTTGATTTTGATTGATCAACCTTCTCTTCCTAGTCTGCAAACTAGCATTCACATCTCTAATAACTTAGGAAAATGGATTATCCTTATGTATTTCCCTAGAAGGGGATTTAGTAACATCTCTTACTTCTTCCTCTTTATCATCTAATTGATCAGGTATGCTTTCATTAATTGAAATAACATCCTCAGTAGTGTCAATTGTCTACAAGCCAAGCTTCTTGATATCACCTACCTCTTCAAATCTCATAATAGAGATTTCAATAACTTTGTGGAGTCCCTTATTGAAACATATACAAGTATAACTTATGGAGTAATAACCCAAGAAGATGCCCTCATCATATTTTGAGTCAAATTTTCCAATATTTTCTTCATTCCTCTTCATAAAATACTTTCTCCCAAACACTCTAATGTTTTTGACATTATTTGTCCTATTTTTCCATAGTTCATATGGAATCTTATAACCATTTGTTCTAACTTGGCATATATTTAAGATATAAATAGTTTTATTATCAGCCTCTTCCCAAAAATCAACTAAAAGTTTGGAATCTTGAAGCATGGTTCTAGTCATCTCTTAGATAGTTTTGTTTTTCCTCTCAACTACCCCATTCTATTGGGGTGTCTTAGTAATAGATTATTTTCTTCTAATTATTTGTTCCTCACAAAAATAATCAAACTCATAAGACCAAAATTCACCTCCTCTGTCTAATCTTACACACTTGATTCTTGATCCTTTTTCATTTTCAATAAGAGCTTTGAATGCTTTAAATTTTCCAAAAGCTTCTAATTTCTCTCTAAGAAAAAATATCCAAGTCATTTTAGTGAATTCTTCAATTAATAACATAAAGTATATATTACCTTGAATGCCTTGAGTTCTTATAGGTCCACAAAGGTCTATGTCGATCAACTCTAATGGTATTGTGGTAGAGTGCTTCTTAGATTTGTATCTTCTTTTGACTTGCTTTCCATGAAGGCATGCCTTGTAGAGAGTATGAGAAATCTTAGTGATTTTAGGAATATGCCTCACTAGTCCTAATGAATTGATCCTTACTAAATTAATAAAGTTCAGATGTCCAAGTGTTTAATGCCAAATCTAGCTTTCTTTTAATTGATTCATGAAGCACTCTTCTTTATTGGATTCATGGAACACATACAAGTTGTTATCTACCTTGTGAATGTTTACAACTAATTTACTAGACTTAAAATTCTCACTTCACACCCTTTTTCATGAAAAGTCACAACATTTCCTTATTTACACATTTGGCTAACACTTATAAGATTATGTTTCAAACCATTTACATATAGAACATTTTTAGTTTTAGTATGACCATTATCCAAACTTATAGATTCTTTTTCAACTATGTTAGCAAATTCTTTGTCACCAAACCATATTGAACCTAAATTGTGTTTTTTAAAATAAATAAACTTACTCTTGTCTCCTATCATATGACTTGAGCATCCACTATTTATGTACCATTTATTATTTTCATCCTCTTGAGTATGTAAGGTAATTTGTATAAACATGGATTCTTCCTTTGAGTCCTACTCCTTTCTATTAATCTTAGTTTTGACTTGCTTAAACCATTTGATGGTTTTAATAACTTGAAAATCCTTTTTCCAAAAGTCCTTTTTGCTATACTTGGCTATATGTCCCTACTAATTGTATTTATAGTAGAGAACCTCATTTCTTCTCTTTGGTGAGTAAGTATAGTCCTTATATCTATTACCATATTCATTACAAGAATAATAGTGTCCATTAAAAACATAACTATACTTATTCATGTTAATCACCCCTTTTATTTGATAATAAATACCCCAAGACATCTCATCCACATATTATTTTATAGATCTATATTTCTACTTATCTTTAGATAAAAGTGCATTAATATAAGTCATAACTTTACCTTCTAATTGATCCATTCTTTGATTCAAATTTGTATCAACCACAACCTGCAACTGTTTGACCATTGCTTCTATTATTCCTATTTATGTCTTCACACTATCAATGCTTGAAAGCATCTCATGACATATAAAGGAATTTAGGTCTAAATTTTTACTCCCTTTCATGTTATTCAATATTTTAATCTTTTATTTTAGACATTCATTTTCTTCCCTTGAACATTTTAGCTCTAATAAAGGACATATTAGTTCACCTTGAAGAAAAATATCAACCTCTTTGTCTTTCATTGTACCTATCATCACCTTTAAGTAGTTTAAACTTGTAATGAAGGTCTTTCTCTAATACCAATTGTTATAGGTACAATCATTAAAGGGCAGTTGAATCAGTGATTCTAAATAATCCAAAATATAAGCTTAATTCTTTTAAGCCCTTAACAAAATATCATTAGCATTCATGAAGCATATACATCATTTATATCAATGAAATAGAAAGATGAGCAAGATCACACACATAACATAAGATCTACATGGGTAACCCTCTTTAGGAATAAAACCCACTCTCAATCCTACAAACACATGGACTACTTTTCCTATAAGATGATTACAAACATGATACCTTTTAGTGAAGCACCCACTTCACAAGGAACACCCACCCCTAAGTATGAACAAGCACCCACTTGTTCTAGATGTTGAGCACTCACACAACACCTATGAAATTATAAAATTCATAACTCTAATTGCATTTAAATCTGATTAGAGAAACAATGTATAACACCTCTCTTTGAACTCATCACACACACACAAACTTTCTCATATAAGCAATGCATCCAAACACCCATTTTAGATCACTCTAGGCTTCTTCACTCATCCTTAATCTACTCAATACATCATTCCATCCACTGATCACACTCCTTTTGATCTATTGCCTTCATCTCTATCTTATACTCTCTCAACACATCCACATCAAGCACCACACCATTACCTTAGCTTTCACTCTTTATTGAGTCTTCATGAATATCAACTTCTAGGTCAGCCATGATACTTTCCTTAACCCTTAAGGCTTATATCATGCTAATACATAGCTCAAATTCATTGTCACAGGCCATATATAGCATCCATGGGTCACACTTAAGCAACTATGCCTTTCAATTAGGCCTTAGTAGCCCTTATAGGTCTCATGGAGACCTATTACCCCTTTAGCACTTCATCGAGTAAAACAAAAACATAGTATCACTTTCAAATACATGGGTCCACTTTGTTTGACCTATAAGACATATTCAAATGAATACATATACCAAAACACTCTTTTTCTAAAGCATGATTTAGTCAAACAATAGTCTTGTATTTATAACTACCATGAACAAACATATAATCAACTTTGGAGCTTAGTAACTTTGACTATATAGATATTCAAACTTCTATATTACTTCTCTAGATGCATCTTGAAGTCCTCTACAACTTTGCCTTTTATCCCACCATTAAATTCTACCATATGCTCAAAATATAGATTAAAAACCCATCACTAGTTTTATTTCACAAATTTGAATATTTAAATTCCAATGGTCACTATGTAAATACAAAACATCTGACACTTGTCATCATCTCATGTCCCCTGGCAAATTTGAAAAAATATACTCTATCAATCTCCTAACAAGATTCCTATCTGTAACTCTGCATCACTCATCATTGATCTTATATCTATACTTACATGATTAAAACACTTGGCACTTTCATGTGCCTTCTACACACCCTATAGTCAGTCTTCAATGAACTTTCACCACTTGGAATCCTTGGGTGCCTTCTGATCATCCTTTGACATATTTAATTAATACAGACCATTGGATCACTATCTAAAAATATCGCAGGCTCCATTATATTTTTATTTAGTTAGATTAATTGCTCACTATATATCTTCATCACCCGATTAAACACTCATTGTTATAACTCCTCTTGAAAATTTGGCTAAGTATAGAAACTTAGTGAACTCTATCTGAGAGGCCAAGTTTTCACCTTAATAACTTTTGATACGCTCAACCTCATGACCTAAAATTTGAACCACATGATCATCATTCATATGGAAATCCATCCATATATCAAACTACTCTTGAAACCTTTAGATATGTGAAATATACCATCATCAAACTACTTACTCAACCTTGTCTACCAATATGGCTACTTGAACCTAGACACTCATATGACTACTTATAATAAATTTTGTTCACTTACTTAAGCACTCCAAGAACTCATAACACCCCATAGGGTATCTTCAACATTTTGATACCATCAATATCATCCATTAATTACCTCACAAATTCAAACACTAAAGCACACTTTATCATTTTCATTCTACCACACATGACACCTCATCATCATCCTTGGTCACCTTGGAGACATCATTGATAACTCTCCAACAATCTCCCCTTTGTCATTTATTTCAACACTAATACAAATCTCATGCTTAGGCTCTATATCTCCTTTCAAGTACTTTTTCCCCCTTTGACACATTGACAAAGTGGCCTCATCTTCTGATCTTAAGGACCTTGAAAAAATTAAAAGGGACTCCCCCTTAAATTATGCACATCTCTTCAAGCCTCTAAAACTATATAATTTATATCCCCTTAACTCCATGACCTATTTGAAAAATATCATCTTCAATAAGTCTTCGTAAAAAATTAGGTCTGCAAGCAACACTTCAAACACTGTCCACACACAGTCAATATTCTTATGAAACCACCAAAAATTATCATATTTTTATTAAGTCAACTTAAACATTTGAAGAAGACATAAATAACTCTCATATTGATCTCATAGTAACAAAACAATTTCCCTTTATCCTTTATAATCCATCATGGTTTAGAACCTTCTCAAATCACTCTCATGGAACCATCTTATCTTCAAAACACTATGAACTCAATAACATACATAATTTTGTCATAAACAGAACTCTGAGACCTTCATGATATCAAGAATATGAAAACACATTCTCCTCCTACTCAAATGACCTTTTAATGATTCATAGACAAGGATATGGCTCTCAAGCTTTATCTTAGATACGCAAATGTGGCTTTTATCAATGGTTTAATCATAATGTCTACAAGTTATTCTTTTGTAGAAACATATTCCTATTTAATAATTTGATTACTTACTTGTTCTCTTAATAAATGATATCTAATAGGAATGTTATTAGTTCTTTAGTACATAACATAATTCTTATAGATACTAATTGCACTATTATTATCACAATAGATAGGACAAGGTCCATTTTATCTTACCTTATAATCTTCCAAGGTTTATTTCATCACCATTACCTAAGTACAACAAGAAGCAGAAATTATATACTCAGCTTCTATATTTGATAGAGATACAAAGGCTTATTTCTTGCTTAGCCAAGACACCAAGCATTCACCCATGAAGAAGACACCACCACTAGTACTCCTCCTATCATCTACACATCTTGCCCAATTTGCATTAGTGTATGTCTTTAGATTAAATTCTTTACTCCTAGGGTACCATAAAACATACTCTCTTGTGATCTTGAGATATCTTAAGATCCTTTTGACTACTTTCAAGTGAGATTCTTTAGGATCAGATTGAAGCCTTCTTACAAGGCCCACCGGTTGCATGATATCAAGCCTAGAAGCAGTAGAGTATAAGATACTTCTATTCATAGATATGTATAAAGTTTGATCAAATTTTGGTGAGTCATCTTGTTTACTTAACTTGCATCCAGTGATTACTAGAGTACTCATTAGCTTAAAATTCAATATGTCAAACTTTATTAGCATATCTTTGATGTATTTTACCTATGAAATAAATATCCCTTCATTAAGTTGGTTAATTTTTAATCCTAAGAAGAAAGAAAGTTCTCCCAGTATTGACATTTCAAACTTAGTCGTCATAGTAACTGCAAACTCTCAACTCATGTTATCATTGTCAAAACCAAATATTATGTCATCAACATAGACTACTACTAGTAATTGATGAGTGTCATCTATCTTGATATATAAATTACTATCAACTATCCCTATTTTGAATCATTGGCTCAATAAATACTTGTTTAATCTATCTTACCAAGCTCTAGGAGCTTGTTTAAGACCATATAAAGCCTTGTTTAGTTTGTAAACATGGTCCTAATTACTTGTCATTAAAAAACTTTTAGGTGGATTAATATAAACTTATTCATCTAATTTTCCATTCAAAAATACATATTTTACATCTATTTGGTAAACTTTGAAACTTTTGAAGCTTGCATATATATAAAGAGTATAATTGCTTCCATTCTTGGCATAGGATCAAATGTCTCATCAAAATCTATCCCTTCAACTTGAGCATATCATTTGCACATCAGTCTAGCCTTATTTCTTGTGACCTCTCCTTTTTCATTATTTGATTCAAATTTGTATCAACCATAACCTATAATTTTTTGATTGTTGCTTCTATTATCCTATTTGTGTCTTCACGCTATCAATGCTTGCAAGCATCTCATGACATATAGAGGAAGTCAGGTCTTAATTTTTTCTCCCTTTCATGTTATTCAATTTTTTAATCTTTTCTTTTAGAAATTCATTTTCTTCCCTTGAAAATTTGAGCTCTGATAGAGCACATATTAGTTCACCTTGAAGAAAAATCTCAACCTCTTAGTCTTTCATTGTACCTATGATCACCTTCAAGTGGTTTAAACTTGCAATGAAGGTCATGTTTTGATATCAGTTATTATAGGTATAATCACTAAGAGGGGTGAGTGAATCAATGATGTTAGATAATCTAAACTATAACTCTAATTCTTTGAATACATTAACCAAATAACATTAGCATTGATGAAGCATATACATCATTTATAGTGATGAACTAGAAAGATGAGAAAGATCACACACATAACATAAGATCTATGTGGGAAACCCTCTTGGGGAATAAAACCCACTCTCAAGCCTAAAAACATATGGACTACTTATCCTATAAGATGATTATAAACATGAGACCTTTTATTGAAGCACCCACTTCACAAGGAGCACCCACCCCTAAGTATGAATAAGCACCTACTTGTTCTAGATGTTGATCACCCACACAACACCTATGAAATCAAAAAATATATAACTCTAACTGAATTTCAATTTGATTGGATAAATAATGTGTAACACCTCTCTTTGAACTCATCACACACACACAAGCTTTTTCATACAATCAATGTATCCAAACACCCCTTTTGTATCACTCTAGGCTTCTTCATTCATCCTTAATATTCTCTATACTTTAGTGCATCCACTAAGCACACTCCTTCTAATCTATTTCTTTCATCTTTGTATTTTTCTTTCTCAACACATCCACATCAAACACCACACCATTACCTTAGCTTTCACTCTTTATAGAGTCTTCATGAATATTAACTTCTAGGTCAGCCATAATACTTACCTTAATCATTAAGGCTTCTATCATGATAATACATAGCTCAAATTCATTGTCACGGGTCATCCATAACATCCATGGGTCATACTTAAGAAACTACACCTTAAATTAGGCCTTAGTGTCCCTTATAGGTCTCATGGAGACCTATTACCCCTTTATCATTTTATCAAGAAAAATAAGAACACAAAATCACTTTAAAATACATGGGTCCAATCCATATGACCTCTAAGACATCTTTAAATGAATACATCTTCCAAAACACTCTTCTGCTAAAATATAGTTTACTCAACAAATAATCTTATACGTATAACGATAATGAAAAAACATATAGTCAACTTTAGAGCTTAATAATTTTGACTATATAGATATTCAAAACTTCTAACTCACTTTTATGTATACACATTGAAGTCTTCTATAACTTTAGCTTTTATATGACCATCAAATTCTACCATATTCTCAAGATATAGATCAAAAACATATCATTTATTTTATTTCACAAATTTGAATATTGAAATTAGTGAACTCTATCTAAGAAACCAAATTTGTACCTTAATAAATTTTGCTACGCTCAACCTCATGACCTAAAATTTGAACCACATGATCACCTTTTATAGGTGAATCCATCCATATATCAATATACTCTTCAAATCTTCACACATGTAAAATATAATGTCATCAAACTGCTTACTCAGCCTTATCTACCAAGATGGATTCTTAAAATTTTATAAACCTAATTATCTTACATCTCTATAATTTTTGGAACTATGCCTATTTTATATCCTCTCAAACATTTGTGTCTAAGTCAGATACCTTTATCAATGAAAGTATCCTACCCCAATATAAGTGTTCAGTGTCTTAAAGTCATCTAATTTACAAAGAAAATGTATTCCTATGGTTAGTCTAAGTTATTTAATATGATATATTCTCCAAAGGGATATATATATATATATAAGATAAATCCATTCATTCTTCACCTACCATAAAATTAAAAACTCACAAGGAAACTTAACAAAGGCACTCAATCAAGCATTCAAGTGAGCAAAACTTCCCTATTTTCACCTATTTCCATATCAATCATAGGGATAACACATATATAGGTTTAAAGTATGAAAGGAGAATCCCATGAGCCACATTGTCCAAGTTACATTCTAGGTCACTCTATGTACTTGATTATCACACATTGCAAGATACACACACAAGACAACACATAAGGGATAACTACATAATTCTAAGGCCCTCTTCAAAATATTGGATATGTAGGTAGCACTCATTGATAGAGGGGTCTTTGGGGTAGCTCAACACTATGTTCCCACTAACCCATTTTTTCACAACCACTATGAAGATGAAGTACTAGGGTTTTCACATTTTATAAGGATAGACAATCCATGACCTAGATTTGAATACACCAAATCAAAGGCAACATATAACTCAGAAGTATATAGGTGGTTGCATTTATTTTCATCAGTATTTC